>JAQIWR010000103.1:0-30044 GCA_034695945.1 Glomeris hexasticha
GCGTTTTTAGGGACACAATAACTACTTATAAACCGATTATCAGGGTACGTTACAAAACCGTGTCAGTTCACCTTTAATCACCCTCCTGGTTTGCCTTCAGGTGTTCCTCCAAATCTGCAATGAATAGATTGAACATCAACGGGCTAAGCGGACACCCTTAATTGTCGAACTCCTTCATTTGTCTTAAACAATCTTGTCGCTCCCTTCTCCATTCGCACTGTTCTTAGTTCAGGGTTCCCACCCAATTTCTGAAGTTCATTTTCCAGAGATTCCCTAACAACTTGTCAGTAATTTCCCCGACATCTTAGATGAAATCAAGAGTGTATGATGAAATTTAATACAAAATTAGGCCATGATAATAGTATACATTTTCATGCTCTGGACTAAACTTCATCACGCATTACTATTCATTTAAATAATACATAAACAAAACAAATCCAATGTTATGCAAGTTCTTAGTGGATGCAATACAAGAACAATTTAAACATTTTACATTTTAAAATAAATGTAGAAAGTCATAGCAACATAGCAACATTTTGCACAATATCCCTGACATTCCCTGACACACTTTGATTTCCCTGACTTTCCACAAAGTGGGAACCCTGCAGTTCCCTTGTAAATTCCATTTAATATTAAATACATTTTTCCTCTTACTCCCATTTCCCGCATTTATTTCCGAATGTTCGCTCTTTCTACCGAGTCGAATGCCGCCTTGATATCTATACAGGGTGTAACAGCGCCACTGTTACAAACTTTAAGGGTGTATAGGGTGGGTAAATTAGACCTCATGAAATGCATAGTTTTTAAGATATGACCCTGAAACCCCCATGTAGGCATTACATTCATACTAGGTGTGCACCAGCAAATGTCTTTACAGCAGGATGGTGAACCAACACACTTTTCTATTGCTGTTAGAGCCCATTTGAATGAAACATTTGGATGACGATGCATGGATTGGCCGGGGAGGCCCTGTGGCATGGCCGCAACGCTCACCTGATGATCAGGCCCCACTTGATTTCTTCTTATGGGGCCACGTGAAGAGTCTTGTGTACGAGACCTCCATTAACTCAGAGGAGGAACTGGTTGCACGTATTCTGGCTGCAGCACATCTCATTCAAAACGTGCCAGACGGCATGGCGAGGGTCTACCAAAGCATGCACCGTATACAAGCGGCAACGAATTGGTGCACTTTTCCAATTATCGGCTTAGTGATCGGTCTTTGTTCACATAATTGGTAGGCGGAGCTACCTCTTTTGTTCAAGAATTGAACCTTGAGTTCACTGGAGCCAGTCCCATGGTTGTAAGCAGGCAACTCAAAGTTCAATTCTTGAACAAAGGAGGTAGCTCCGCCTACTCAATTATGTGGACAAAAGACCGGTCACTAAGCCGATAATTGGAAAAGTGCACCAATTCGTTGCCGCTTGTATAGTTCAGATTGTATGTGGCCCAATTACATCTATAGGTGGTCCTATTAGAAGTTTTACTGTATGTTAAATTTAAAACTTTTACTTTTTCTAATTTTTGTAAAAAAAAAAAATACAAACACGTTGCATGCATATTTGGCCCATTTTCCTGATCGATAACTTACGTGTAACATGTGCGCAGATTTCATCATCATTCAAACTTAATCAAGAGACCTTATTGAAAACAAACAGATGTGCAGATGATGGGACAGTCCAACTTTTTAAAAAGGGATGCAAGGTGGGTAAAGTACATGCAGGGAAATTTCATATACTGTATAAAAAATCACGAAAAGCGCTATACCTGAATGTAGGCGTAATCGCCGCCACTTCTTGGAATGGCCGTACCGAGTTCGGCATAGCAAAGAGCGCCAATCATGGAGAGAATTCCGCATAGGACCCATACAACAAGGGCCAAACCGATTGACCCAGCCTCTTTCAGCACACCCTTCGGCGATACGAAGATGCCAGAGCCGATGATCACTCCGACAATAATCGCCACTCCGTCCATCAAACCGAGTTCTTTCTTCAATCGGATTGTGCCATCGCCATCTGTCATCGGCGTCATTTCACTGACTTTCGTGCTTTCATCTTCGACGATCTCGGCCGTCGTAGCCGCTGATTGTCGGCCGCTCATCTTGCGATCCAGCCGACGTTATGTCATGAAAAATGCGGAAGATGTCGACCACGTGGAGCAGCCAATGGCAACGATTGGCGCCAATTCACGCAACTTTCCCGCTTCTCTGCTCAACTCCAAATGCCGATTGCGCGCCAGCTCCTCGTCTTGCTGGCGTTCCGCCGCGCATGCGCTGCGCAGATCAAACGCCACCAGTGTGCGGAGGTCCCTACCGAATTCACCCCACATTACTCGTACAACAAATACAGAAGTTCCTATATTATTAGTGACAAATATCCCGAATCTAGACGTAATATGCTTCTTTGTTATTTTGACAGCGTGTCCGAATTTTTCCTTTATATAATTATTCAACTTTTCAATTTCAAATAATATTTAGTTTCTTTGAACCAGGAAACATAACATCCCAAAAATCTTTGGTGCAGGTGCAACTATATAGATAATATTCATTTGACACATGTATTGACAGCGATGAATCTGTTGAAGAAATATAACCTCAAGTTTTATTATTTAACCTCGAAACATGTAAAACTCACAAACAAAACTAATATATGCTTTGCAAAACAATTGCACTTATGTTACTGAAATGTGAAAACATTAGAAATCATCAATTAGCTGCAGTTAACTGCGATTGTCATGCAATTCGCAAACCCAGCTTCAAATGAATGCTTTAAATCATCCTATAACTGAAATGCAAATGTGGCACAACATGGAAGAGATTATTTGGTAATCTTCAACAGTCCATCATTATCATGGGTCACCTTTAAGCCATGGATGTACGCCACTGACCCAATGTACGCAATTTCCTCCACCGAACATTTGCCAGGAAAGCGGAGTTCACTTTCACGGTCATCATCCCTGAAACGTTCCAGTTTCTCACGAACCATAAATGCAAACTTTGCAGTAACGCCAAAAACGTCCGGGTCATCGGGTTGGCAGTGTTCGCCGGCTTCATGCAGAACACTTGCAGTATCCAGTCCCTTCATAGCTTCGGAAATCTCACTGATTTGGTTTTCTGAGCCACACGTGGCTATGGAGGAAGGCGCACGAGGTATGCTAGTTGATGTGCTACTAGCAGATGTGAACATTGACATGCAAAAGGCTCTTTCTTTTCTTGCATAATCTTTCATTCTTTCATCAAGCTCCACTAACGCGTTCACGATGTCGATGCTGCTAGGGGAGAGATTCTTGGCCCACACAAGATACTTTCTTGCCATTTCAAAATCATCCAACATCAGTTTCGCTTTACCCTTCCTGAAAAATCAATATTTTTTTGAATATATATGATGTGAAAACTATAATTTATCTAAGAAACTACAAACCTGAATAACGCTTTCACATTCTTCGGCTCGATATCTAACACCTTGTTGCAGTGAGTTTGTGCAGGAACTGCTTTATTCATTCTAAGCAAGCACAATGCCAAATTGGAGGAAACCTTAACAACCATTTTCTTATACTGCAACTCCTGTTCATCGTTCACCATTTCGATATGGTCTAAAAGTCTCGATGCTTTACGGTATCTGCAATCCCAACAAGTAAATCAGTTAGCCAACATCAATTTACTGCAAATAACCATGATCAAGAGTATATGAAGTTAGGTATAACAATGACCTTGCAGCAGCTCGGCCGATATTGTTTTTCTTGAACAGATCATTGCCCAACATGTGTTCGGATTTTATAGCGGACATTAGTTTCTCGAATCCCATTTCCTTCAGCTCTTCCTCGGTGAACTTGCTGTCGTCAATACTAACGCTGTAATCGGTGAAGTCAAGGACCTCAACCTCGTACAGGATTGTAGATTCTGGAGGAATCCTTGGCGGACATCCCATTTTGCCGTAAGCATACTTGTAGCTTAACAGGAACTGTGACAATTCTCCCAGACACATCGATGCGACGGCATTTTGTAATCCACGAACTACACCGCCATCTTTCAGTCTGTACAAGAAAATATTTACCAAAATCATTATATTATATTATCAAATTCAATGGTTGCACTGAAGCACCTGAAAATGGCTGGTTTGTTCCTTAGCCGAGAAGAATCAAATGGTTCATCGGCGTACTCAAAAAATGCATTGTAATGAATGGTTACCAATGCACTTTCCGGAATTTCAACTGTCCCAGGTTTCAGCACCTGAAATATATACGAATGTAAAGTCTTGTCACAATCATGTCTTATTGTAACGGAACCTTCTTGAGCACTCCAGCATCATTTGTAATGTCGATCATCTGTGCAGCAAGTTCTTCAAATGGGGATAAATTTGCATCAATTTCCTCTTCTACCACTTCTTCCTCTCTTTCTGAATAAGAATCAGAATCGCTGCATTCGACACATTCGGGATTGAAATATTTTGACACGTCGCCATCAATGTAAAAATTTGGGTTCTTGTTATCGTCGTCGACGTCTTGCAGGTCCAATACAACCCCTTCTTTGATCAAGTCCCTGAATTGCGTATACACAAGGTATACATGAAGGACTCGTCTTAGGCCTAATGAAATTCTAATTACGAATTCAAGTTATTTAAACGCACCTAATACGAAATCCAGTTTTTGCTGTGAGTTTTGGTCGATCTTCTTCATCTTCTTCGTCAGACTCGAAAAGGTTCTCATCTTGATCTAACTTCTCCATGGAATCGACTAGCTGCTACTTTACAAGAAACCGCGCCAAAATGCTTCGACTGCTTCCACCACTTCCACTGATTTGTTTGATCTTGTTAACCTTTTAAAATAAGCAGCTATCCTGCACTAGTGGCGCCATCTGCACTTTATTAGATGAACTATATACGTAAATTCTGGTAGATACCTACCCAAAAAGGAAAAGAAATATTCGTCGTCAACCACGCAAAACTGTGGAGAATTGCAAATTTGCAATTTTAATCGGGATGGTATATAAATGGAAACTCCAAGTCACGGATGGGCAGTTCTATTTTTGCCGGAGGGGTGCATCCTCAGATTGGATGTTCCAAGTCTCCATCGAACCGCCTTGCTTACGCACTTTTTAGCTGTGCAGCCGAGAGCGTTGCACCCCCCTTCAAACCAGCCATAAAGCCAACCCCCACATTGAAAATAGACTGTCCGGTGCGCGTGTAATACGGCGAGTCTACTTTCAAGGGGAGGGGGAACCGCACGGTTCAACGGTTTTTAACAAGGTTTGGTTTTTGGGACATTTTAAATTAAATTAAATTAAATCTGCTTTTGCTGACCAACCCAGGAAAAAAAGTTGTGCACAATTGTGCACAACTTCCAAAATTTCTTTTAAAAAATTACAGTTTGTGCACAAAATATTGTGTTTGTACAGTTTTGTGCACAAATAGGGTTCTGCTTTGTGCGACTTTGTGCCAATCTTTGTGCATAGGTCGCACAAAATTTTGTGCACAAATGGACACAATTTTTTCTCCTGGGAAGCTAGATTTCATCAGTCTATAAGATTTCATATAATGTAAAGACATATGTATATTTATTAATTACATAAATTGAACGGACATTATATAGTTATAAATGCATGCAGTATAAAACAATGTAAAATATGGATCTACTGGCCAACTCTGCATTTGATTTGTGTCAATGCATACGATTTTTACAGCAATTAAGTGCTCATGATTTCAAAAGCCAGTTCGCCATGTTTATCACCTTTAGTTTTGGAACTGTTCCTGCGATTTGACAACACAGATGCTCGATGAAATTCATAGTGCTGGCAATTTTTCGGTGATACTTTATGTTAAATATCCAGTAGGCAGCAAATAAACAAGTGACACCCATCATGAAATCCTTAGGTGATAGAATTTGGATGCCGTTCACATAGAGATTGATGATGCCTGGGTTAAACACATCTTCGTATTGCAGAACCAAAGTTGGTGTTAAAAACGGCGGTGGTCCAAGTTTCTACAAATGCAGCAAAATTGTTTAGATTATTTATTATAGGGCAATGTATAGTTGCATATGTTACTCTTATTACTTTGTCGGTATGAAAAATATATTTTGCATCTTCCCTCAACAGCCTCACAATATACATAAAAGCAGCTATACACTTTATACCTGCAAACATAAATTGGATTAAAATTCTGTTTGAAAAGGCACACATATACACGCAAACTAATTACAATTCTCATCTTCCTCGGTTGTCTTCTCCGCTATAGCATGTAATATTCTCATCTTGAATTCCTCACCACATTTCTTTCTCCCTTTCTCAGAAACAGGTTTAAAGAACCGGGAGAATGAATCCATTATACGTTCATATGCATTTCTTGAAGTTAATCGTTCAAAATCCTGTAGAAACTGTTGAAATAAAGACACATTATCATTAGTCTGTACACATGATAAACTAATACTTGTTCCCATCACCTCATTTTCCAATTGAATACAAGGATAATTATTGACAACATCTTCAACAGACATATTCCTTATGCAATTTGTCCTATCTATAAATGTCGCTTCCATCCTCCTGCTAATCTCTTCCATGTTTCTTTTGGACTTATTGAATTCAGCAGACATCCATTCCTGATGTGCACCCTTATTATCTTCATCATCATCATTTTGCGTATATCCCTGCACAAAGCACCATGTATTTCACGCCAGTCCAGACAATAAAGGCGGTTTCCAAGATTACCGCAGCAACTGCACGAGTCACTCTTTCAGGAATTTCTTCTGCTGAATGCTTCCGTTTTGAACCGTATTTTTTCCTTTGTTTCAGTACAGCTTCAACTACAAGTTTCCGCCTTGTGTATTTAAATTTATTAATCAGAGCCATTTTCCATGACATCTAAAAAGTACAGAAGATTGTCAAGAACTAAGCGCATCTAACCACCTTGCATAGTTATATATGGATCAATAAATTAAAATGCTCACACAAGGCACACCCAAAGCATCTTGCAAATACGGATACTTTGATACTAATGAGTTTGTAACAGTCTCGTAAAACGACCTTGGAGGGTATCTTCAAAACGAAAAGGTGTGAAATAATGTACAGTTATTTCAATGAAACAATTGCTTACAAGCACCAACATTGTGTACTGCAGCATGTCTTGGTAAAGTGTATCAACTATGATATTTCTCTGCTTTTGGCTTAAAGTTCTGCCATTATTCAGTGAGTTGGCCACATCAAAAGGGAAACTGGGAATGATGTATTCGTCAGGTATCCTTTTCTCATTCGGCATTGGTAATAGTTTTTCTGCAGATCCATTATCTTCACTGCAGGAACATAAAAAATGTAATTGGCTATAATATATTTTCTTTTCCAACGAGTAAAAATTTGCTTTACCATCCAGTTGAGCTTGCACTTTCATAAATGCAAAGTGGAATGAGGTCAGATTGGCCAGGCTGAACCAGGTACGTGGCGTTATTTTGACAAGCTGCCATAGTTTGCTGCAAAACAAACAAAACAATAACCATAATGTTCCTAATAAATTTCCACTACAAAAGGCTTTCTTACATCATGGACAACTTTGATTTTACACTTGTCGCATACGATTGTATCGTCACTCGCATCTATATATTCTTCAAAATCGGCATCGTAAATCTAATCAACGATACAAAGCAGTTTTCACATATTATTAAAGTTTAATTTGTAACATATGGTAGTAAACTATACTGGAAAATGACGCAACCTGAAAAATGTCAATGTTTACATTGACCAAGTTATTGAATTCTTCTTTGCGGGCAACTTCACGCTTCACATCGATTATCTTCTTGCCTTGAAAAGTTAATTTCTTTCGCCTTTCACCAATTATAAGTAAACATGTTCTAGCGCCTGCAGTATCACTGCCGTTGCTTTCAGAAAGCCCGTTCGAGTTCCTTAAAAGCTGCAACAAAGTCAAAAATATAATTTCACAGCCTTAAATAAGTACACTTACAAGTAGTGTTATCAATAATGCATGCAAAGGGAATACCTCTTTTTCTGAATGTACACTTGGGTAAGTATCAATAAATTGTGCAAGCGCAATATCTTCTATGCGGCAGTCATTTTTCTTCTCCGCATCAGTTTGGTGTTTACTTTCCAAAAATTTGTCTCTACTGTCAGTTGAAGGCCACACTTCACAAGATGCACTGCTACTTTCCTTGTCATTTTCAACACATTCCTTTAAAATACAGTCAAACCTTAAGCATATATTGAACGTAACAAACGCGGAAAATCATTACGTAATGTAGTTTTCCATTCAATGTACTCTTTGATTCATATCACAAACATTTTTTCTTTACAATATTCATATCTACCAACCGATTCATCAGACTTTAATGCAGCTTTTAACACGGAATCAACATCTGAATCTCCTTTTCGAAAACCTGATTCCTGCAATTCTCGACATCTCCTTCGTTGATTTTTAAATTTATTAATAAGTGTGCGTTTCCACGTCGCCTAAAAATTATTAGAACATATCACATTAGTTTATAAACTGCAAATAAAATAAACACTAATAAAACCCTGACATACATGATGGTCATCAGACTTGTCGCTTAAAAAAGGGTATGCTGCAACTATTGCCCGGGCCACCAAGTTATAGAAGGATTTCGAAGGGTAACTACAAAATATAAAGTAGGTAAATATATTATGTTACGTGACCGCAAATGCAATATATTCATGACAAATACAACTTACTTTGTATACTGAATCATATCATAGTAAAGGGAATCAATAAACGACCTTTTTTGACTTGAAGTGAAGGGTTTTTGTCTCTTAAGAGCACTGTTCACTTCCACAGTAAAAGTTGGAAGCTTATAACTTGTCAGCAGTTTCTTTCCATTCGTTCCATAGGTAGCCATGATGTTATTAGCTTGCTTGCAAATTGAATAAGAGACGATTCAATTTCAACTACCTTGGAAACTGTCAATAGGATAACATACAGGTTAGGCAAACACGTTAATAACAATGCAAAACACAGATTATAAAAGACAATTAGAAGCACGGTTACCACACCTAGAAAACTGCTGCGAAACCGCAGCTGTCCACACTCCTGCTCACTTTTCCAACAACAACAACCGAAATGAGATATGAGAACCGGTACGAAAGTTACTGCAGCAAGTGCTGCCACCTAGCGGAGATATCCCAAGTCACAGTGGGATGATTCGCCACCAACCGATTTGGCGCCTAAATTCAAAAATAAAATGCACAATAAAAACCGATATAAATACACAAATCGAAAACTTTCGACTTATTATTGTTTCTACTAAGCTTGACTTAAACTTCTAATACCAAATAAATTATTCAATCATCGAAATGTAGGCAAATAATTTCCCAAAACATTTATATTTATTGAATAATGATAAAATTACGTTAAAAACATCTACATATTCCAAAACTACCATGTAAATTCCATGTACCAATGTTTGTTTGTTTTGATCAGCCACTTTGGGCAACTACTGCAACTATGGAAACTTGGTTACAATTACAGTATGCCTGCATGTATACATACATGTACTTAGATTTTCTGAAAGCTCACGAATAAAAAATAAATCATTTAACATTTGTTGCACACATTAATTATTCTTTCAGGCACACTGAGTGAAGTCATAAATCAAAACTAATGCATTATTGTCAACGTTACAAGTAATGGGAAAACTTATTGATTTTCACCTGCTGAAAATTTCTATTAAGTATGTATTAATATTCGGCATAATATGGCATTCATCATCAGTGCAAATACAGTTTCAGATTGCAAAGTATCTCGAGCACTGGAATATTAGTAGCTATTACATACATCACTTGTATTATTGCAAAATGCATTTTGCATTTTACTCATTGCTATTATCTGTTATTTTAACATTTAAAAATTGCTACACTGCAACATCTGTCTCATTTGTTCGAGTGGAAAATAGTGCTGAAATTCAGGTAGAATTTGCTCACATACAAGTTACAGCTGAAAACATATTGCTTGGAAAAATTTCATTAATAATAAGTCTTGCTTTGCTGCACAGACTTTGAACAATCTAGGAATCTTCACTACTGCATCAGTAACAATTTGTGCATCAATTTGTGGAAAACGGGACGAATGTGATGCCTACAGCTTCAATCGCAATGGTGCATAATATTTATTTAAGCATTTTGACTATTAAAGGATGCATACAAAATATTTGCAATTCCTCAACCAAATCTTGTTTGCATCAAAGCAGAATATCCACAAGGCACTTGCACTTTGATGCAAATCACATCAGGAAGTCCACCAAGTGAAACTATCAGCAAGATATCAGGATTGTACATGGTAAGTGCTCTAATCCTGATATCATTAATATTCTCTACCTTGTAGTCTCCAGCAACAATTGTTTTTAACGTTACAGAAAGGAATTCCCAAACCAATTAATGTTCAAACAGATCAAGAGTTCACCACTGAAATAAGCACATTAACATCTAGGTCCAATGATCCAGGGCCCACTACATCTTTGCCAATTAATTCATCAGTACCCAGCAGTACATCTTGGCCAAATTATCCAGGATTCAATACATCTTGGCCCAATAATACATGGTTCAATCCAGCTTGGCTTAATAATACAGGACCCAATACACCTTCGTCCAATAAAGGACCCAATGCACCTTCGTTCTATAATTCAGGAATAAATACACAAACTCCAATGTTTCAAGACTTCAATTTTGAGGGAATGACGCCACACACAAGCAGCACCAGTGGGCCAACTAATTTAAACATTCAGTGCAGTACATCATCTGGTCAAATCACTGCTCTAATGACCGTATTAGACGGGTCATCACGTGTTTCGTACATATTCTTCAACGATGGAACTTGTTGCAAATCAGTCACTGGTGGTGAAACCTGTGAAAATGAAAGCGATCGCGAGTCTGCAGAGGAGAGTTTTGAATATATTAATCTAGATAAAGACATAGTGCAAATGGCTTTTTCAACAGATTCACAACGAGTTATTTTGGGAGGTAAGTTTTCCCCAAATGAGAAATCTGTGCTTATGTGCAAGTATTTTAATTCCCATTCTCTTTGTGTTCAGATGGCGAACAATGGTACTGGTATACCCTAAAGTCAGATGAATTTTCCTTTAAAAAGATTATCGATGACTTTGGACAATGCAAATCATGGCTGAGTGGATTCGTCAGCGGATCTATATTCAACAGCACAGCCATACTGTTTGCTTCCAATGGTGACATATCATGTTACCCACAGAACACTATCCAGCAAAGTCTAGATAGCAACAACTGTTTAGCACTCAAAAATCCACAGAGCATAACCATGTGCGCTTCGATACAGTCTGCTCTCCAGAATAAAAATCTGAATAATGTTGATGCCATTGAAGAACAGATTAAGGGAACCTTAACTGTTTTTGCAGATGCCTCCCAAAACTGCAAAATTTCCAGCTAAACTCAATATAGACTTTAATTGCTTTTCAATATCGCACACATTGCTTTCTTAGTGTTCATGTGTAATTTGTGCAATGTTGACACATTTTCCTGAATAAATGATCACAATGCATTTCTTAAACACAAATTACGTATAATACAAACTGTGTGTGGGCAACATTAATTATTCTTAACCGGTAGTTAGTATTGTCACCAAAACAATTGCTTTATTGACAAATCTACAATAGTCCTGACAGAAAATGTATATGGACAAATTACTAAGTGGGCAGTGACAAATTGCTTCCATGAATACAGCAAGTGGTGAGGTTTTTCGCTGGTGCATAAATATTTTACCTGAAAATCGTTCAGTACATTCCCATGCAGAAAATATTGCAGAATTCAACTAACAATCATGAACACTGTGCAATGGTTGATACTTTCATGTATTTTTATAATGCAGGCTGCTTCAAAACTAATTCCATCTACTGTGTATGCCTCACCACAACCCCAATGCAATCAGGTAATATGTATAAACATAAAGAATTCATAGTCTTAAATGCATGCATTCTTTCAAAAATTGAAAAACGCATTCCGTTCAAGGAGAAACACAATTTTTCAGGTTAATTTAAGGATTTTGGAAAACATATCGTTGCTTGTACCGTCTTCAACAGCTTGTGCTGCAGTTTGTGCAGGGCATGAAGAATGTCTCAGCTTCCACATCGAAAAACGTATGTTAATAAATTACAAATAAAATTAAAGTTCATTTTCTACAACTCCCTTTTTACCAGGGATGGTAAAATGGTTTTCAAATATATAATCTGCCTGTTTGGTAACTTTTTTCAGAAGATAATGGGAGCATTACCCAATATCATACATAACTATAAACATAGGGCCTAATCTAAAATATTAAACTGCAATTTCCATCAAGGATGTTTCCATTATGGTCAACGTTTGCTAGAACTTGTTTTCCACAATATTACTATTCATTATTTACCAAATACAAATACAGTGTCTAATAATGTGCTGTAATTTCATTATTCATTGTGTATGTATAGTAGGTGAAAGCTACTATTGCATTTTACAAGCTCGTAATGAAGTAACTGCAGAAAATGAAGCATCAATTGAAACAAATCAACGGAATCGTCATTTCCAAAATTACTTCATGGTATGTGAAATAGTTTTTTTTTTTTTTTAAATTTCATATGAGCAAATCAATTGAGTTCGACATCACCTTTAGGTCGGCAATGTTTATGGAGAAAGTAATTGCATGAGCTCTGTTGAATCTACTACCATAATAGAAGAAACTACTACCATAATAGAAGAAACTACTACCATGATAGAAGAAACTACTCCCATAATAGAAGAAACTACTACCATGATAGAAACTACTCCCACAATAGAAGAAACTACTACCATAATAGAAGAAACCACCACCATAATAGAAGAAACTACCACCATAATAGAAAAAACTACCACCATAATAGAGGAAACTACCACCATAATAGAAGAAACAACAACTATATTCTCAAGTGAAGACTGCTTGAAACCATCAGTGGAAATCCCTTTGAACGCTTTGGGTTTTTCTTCAGCCAAATTTTGGATTTTTAACGCCAAAAATAGAACAGTGTGCAAGATTGCTAAACATGAAGACTTTATTACATACATACAATCAAATTTCAAAACATGTCCAGCGCCAGTATTGATGCTTGATGTAGATTTTCCAAATTTTCCAACTAATGAAAACGTGAAATCTGTTTTCGAGCCACAAGATAATTACCTCGGAATTATAACCGGTATGTATAATTAACCCTATATGTACACAATACTTTAGGTTCACCTTGCATATTTTTCATAACAAAATATCTCGGATTTTATGGTTAGATGCTGACAACACCTTGCTTTACAAAACGAGTGACACCAATGTGACATCAATAACTGTTGTGCAAGATATTCCTGCTGAAGTTCAGCAAAGTTTCACAGCAGCAACAATGGACACCAGTGTTGTTTTTATGTCATCTAGTAACACAAACATTTGTTACCCTGAAAAGCTGCTCACCCAGTGGGTTGATAAAAATGCAAAAGCAGACCTAAAACCAATAAATTGGATTGATATCAGCAGTGCTGACAAAACCAATTGCCAGAATCAAATAGTAAAATGGACCCAATTGTTCAGCCAAATGATGAATTTCACATCAACTTCAGAAACATTACTTGCAATAAGTATGTCAAAAGACAAAAAGTCCACAGTGTTAATCGGGTCAAGTATCTTATGTTGGTTTGAATAGATGGTGAACCTAATGTCCATTGGCCAACCTTTTCCTCCACATTCTAATTCATATTTTTGAACATACAAGTGGATATATGTTACAATAACACGTTGTACAACGACAACACTGAATAATAACTTCTGTTTATAACACCTTATATTCTGAATAAAATGAATAACGAAACAGATTTCGATATTATGATTGTCAGACATTTTGCTTTCAAGTTTGAAATATCTCACAAGTTCACAGGTTGCTAATACAATGCATTTCTCAAAGTAATAGCACCTAGTACATTTATTTCACTCGTTGCAGTCGATATACCCTACACAAAATAACAGTGTTCAGCATTTATATTTTTACTTTGCCAATGTACTGCCATGTGTACTGCATAGCCAAATTACAAGATGCAACCCATAACTATGCTCATGGTTTTCAATTCCTTCTTTTGGATGATGATTAAAGCCGACGATGTGTCAGTTCTGTCAGCAACTTTTGATACTCCAGGGGTAAATTTGGAATTTATGCAATCTGGTATTACTTTTATGTTTTTATACACGATTTATATATTATACCCTACGTAGTCAGGTTTAATTGAACTAAGAAGATGGCAGCCAGCAAAATCTAAACTTGTATGCGGTGCATCGTGCCTTCGCACCACTAACTGCATAGGATTCCAAATCCAAGAAGGTTAACATTCAAAACAGTATATAGTATAGTTTCAGTCCTGTAGTTGTCTAACAGGATAGTTAAAACAATACATAGACACTGGAGGAAAGATCTGCATTCTCAGCAAGAATGATGATGACGACGACAGCGATGATTCTACTGATTCGGAAGACAGCGCATACTTAATTGCAAGTAGTCCTAATATTACATCAATATGTACCTACATGCAATCAATTCATATTGTAACTAAATCTTTACAATATTACTTAGAATTACATAATTGTCAATAATTCCAAATGGATGTCACCAGATTACGCAGAAGCATCACAAATGGACTTGCGCGAACAGTGTTTTCCATCGATAAAAATGGAAAACAGCTTATCACATGATAAATTTGTCGGTTATGTTTGGATATTTTCCAACATATTTGGTAAAGCAGTTTGTCGAGTAACAACGATAAGCGAAATACAGAAAATATATGCTTCTGGAATATGCAACGATACACAAAAAATCCCACTCAGTCGATTTCCTAATGTACCAGATGGAGAAGTAACATTCGTCATTGGAATTAACAAACATGCAACTTTATTTACTAGTAAGTCAATTACAACCCACCTATACAACAATATACACATGCATATTTCTGTAATAGCTGTTTTTATACATTCAACACAGGCACTGGGCAATACGTGCATTACAAATATGATGGCAGCAAATTTAAAGCAGTAACTGTTTCGGTCAAACCACCACCAGAATATGAAATGGTTACATCAGCAGTAATAATCAAAGGTCTTTTCATATTACACCTGAACAACGGAAGTTACACCTGTTATACCCAAGACAAATACCTGAAATGGTGCAAGGGGACAAATATTACTTGGGTTAATTCTCCCATAGATACTGCATTGTGCACAGCAGGTGTGGATCAAATTCAAAAATCAGTCAGTCAAAGATTAAGTGGACAGATCATAGGAATGACAAGAATTTTTCGTACTTATCTTATAGCATCTAATGGCACTTTAACATGTCAATTTAATTTAAACACCATACTTTAAATTAACAGATTATACACATTATTAAACTTGTATTCATATATAGATAGTATTTAGAAACCTATATTCTGAAACACATGTTATATATTCAGATAAAGAGTTCATTTGTCTTGTGTGTAATTAAATCAGAAAAATTATTACCACTAATCTTAATGTCGATAAAACTGTTAAGCACACCATGTGGTCTTTGTACCCGTGTTTGCGAATTACTAGAATGATCACTGCTGTAACCAGCTGTAACTAAACAAGCAAAATAAACGATGTCAGCACTCCATCTTCCATAAGAATCAACCGACGTGCCAGCAATTTCTATTGAACATTAGCAGCCCTACCATTAAGTGCACACAGCTATTATTTATTTCACAGCTAATGCATTATGTCACAGTTGGTTCATTTCTATCGATGCAACCACCGCCACAGGTAGCACTAGCCACAAAATTTTCAACATGTATGTTTTCTGGAAATTCGCTATTTTTAGTATTTGTGACTTTTTGGCGTCAGCTACACAAGTCTCAATGATGACATACGGATACCAAACATCTAAGGTAATGGTATCCACTAAGTCTTGATCATATTTATTTTGTTACACATGAAACACCCTACATCTAGGCAGGAATGGTAAACATCAAAACTTCAAACACTCAATCAAATATTGAATGTGCAGCATTGTGTCTGGGCAATGCGCAATGCGATGGATACCAGATAGCAAAAGGTAAAAGCGTTATTTCCTCTAATTAATTCCACAATCCTAGTAGTAACAAGATATTTCTTTACAAATTTGTCATTGTAGATATCAATGGTATCGTTTGCAAAATTAAGGCTCTCGGTTCAGGAATGGGTAATGCATTGAAAGAAAATGTTTATCAGGTAGTATCTATAGGCGTCACCACGAGAGTTGAGCCTCGGCGTCCTAGGATTATGACGTAGATACTACTCTCTAAACAGGGTGCTACCTGGTCAGACAAGTAATACCCTGTTTATAATGTAGAATGCGTCATAATCGTAGTACGCCGAGGCTCAACTCTCGTGGTGATATCTATAGTAGGCCTACTAAAAATATTATTCTTCTGTAAAATAAAATCGTTAATGATATATTAGTGACTCTACCACTTAGCAATACAATGTAGCTCTGCAGGAAACCACAGCAACACCAACAATGCTAACAACCCAACCACCAACAACAATAACCACCCAACCACCAACTACACCTTTCATTCTCCCAGAGAATTGTGTCTATACCTCAAATCTGCAGAGAAGCATGTCCATGGCTAAATTTGGAGACATTATTTGGATGTTTTCAAATAATATCGGCAGAGATATATGCAGGGTTAGGACAGTGAGGGAAATTTTAGACTTTTGCCATCTTAGCAGATGCGAAGACAGCAACCGCACTTCGGTGGCAATGTTTCCTCAGTTCCCAGATGGAGATGTTAGAATCGCAATGGGCAAAAATGGTAACTTTATTGTGTTTACAGGTGAGTCAGTCTAATTAGATAATGACAGATTTATTGCTAAACTTTATTACCATTATGTTACAACCATTAACTGCAATTAACATGCTTATTATACATGTGTTTATTTACATGAACTTCTTGTTTTATAATGTTGCTTTTAGATCCTTTTCATTTCGCAAGTTACTATGTGGATGGCACAAACATAACACTTTTGAAAGTGACAGCAGCTCCACCAGAAGAGTGTAAAACTGCACTATCAGCGATAATGATTCAGAATTGCGTGATATTCTACCTGCAAGATGGCACAACTACTTGTTACCCAGACGTAAAGTTTATCAGTTGGGCATCTGGGAATGATGTGACATGGGCCAATTCTGAAACCGAGATGCAAACGTGCAATACTGCTGTTGAGCTTGTTTCAAGAGCACTCCGAGCGAAGATAGCAGGGAATATTGTGGGCATTACTAGAATAAATAATACTTATTTCGTTGCATCTGGTGATATTGTGACATGTGAAATTTATCTTTAGTTGAAAAGAATGCGCCTCAGCAATTCAAACAATAGATTGATTGTGTGGTATTGTTGCCCATTTTACATATGAATCACTAATATTTATGGAATAAAGTTGCAAAAACCTCACAGTATCTTGTTTGAAGCATTTTTCGATGTACTTCTAGTTCCCATCGACTCCGGGGTAAATAAACTTAGTAGTTTGCAGGAACCCAGAGTCATCATACATGATAATTACAGTATTATTAAAATTTTGAAAATTTGTGCATGAATTACACCCTTTTTTGCACAATCACAAAAACAATCCTGTGCACAACCGGTTAGCCAACACTTCAAAACTTTACTTTCAGCTGTAAAATGTCGTGAAAAGTGAAAACTTATAAGACAAGTTCATCGACACATATTTAACATATTTAACCATACATTTGCATCGTAATCTGGGTTCATTATCTGGAAACTCCCAATTTCCTGGCAACTCATGCATCACAAAATAAAGCAAATTGTCCCGAGCAAGGGTGTTGCATACCATTGTTTTTTGTAGGTGCCACTTCTGAAAGAAAAGTAATTACAGCATGTGGCAACGTCGTCCACTTTTGGTCATTGACATTAATGCATCTTATCGAACAGGAATTGATTATGCATTCTCTCGTTGTTTTTATGCAACTAATGCTTAGCTGAAAGTCGCAGAAATGAAGAGTTTCAATTGTCGGGTCATCGATTTCATTTGTCCATTTGTGCCGCCTGATGAGAGCTAGAGAAACAGGTTTTGGGCCCATGGCTTTTAAGGTCGTTGCCCCTTAAACATTCATTCACCCATGACCTTGCCCAACCAAGTTATTAGTCTTATACAAAAAAACAAGGCCGAAAGTAAAAACACTTAAAAACAACAGAGGTAATAAAATGGGCGAGAAACAAGCCAGTGGTCATCTTCGGGCCTCGGTCTTGGTGAAGGTAAGATACCATTCAATTTTCTGCTTTCCTATACAGCTTAAAAGTTTGTTAAACCCAAACAATATTTGTAAAATATTGACTGCAAATAACCAAACTTTGATTCAATTTTATTAAACCTTTCCGCATAAACATATCCCATTATTTTAATACACAGATCGAGATTTTGCACAAAAACCAAAGATGAAATTAGGAATTTCTCTGGCATTACTTTGCATCGCATGGAACATAGTTAGTGGAGGTAATTAACATAGATTTACTACAACTCTTGTTTTAAAATATATTAGCAAACACAATACAGATTTTCACCAATGATTGTTGTCACAGATGTCCCTCCCAGCAAAGGAAAAATAGTATGCTATTACACTAATTGGGCCCACCATCGTCCCGGACTGGGAAAGTTTACAGTCGATGACGTCAGAGGCGACATTTGCACTCATGTGATATACTCTTTTACGGGCATTAGTGACCAAACGTGGACTTTAAGGATTCTTGACGATAAACTAGACGTTGAACAAGGTCACCATCTACATTTAAACAAATATTTATTCAAATCTTTGCATATCTAGTAAATACAATATTTTTGTTTATTGGAATATCCAGGAAACTTTTTAAAATTCACCGGTCTGAAAAAGAAATATCCACATTTGAAAACAATAGTAGCCGTTGGAGGATGGGCAGAAGGAAGCCGAAATTACTCAATTATGTCATCTGATGCATCGAAAAGAAAAGTTTTTGTTCAAAGTGTGGTAGAGTTCATAGAAAAATACAATTTTGATGGATTCGATGTGGATTGGGAATATCCTGGGGCTTCAGACACTGGAGGTTCTTACGGTGATAAAGTTACCTACCCACTCCTTATCAAGGTAATCAATCAATCCTCTAAAACATTTCTTCTGTACATCAGTAGGCTACTAATTCTTATAAACAATTTCCAAAACAACAGGATCTTCGGGATGCTTTCAATGCAGTTGGCAAAGGTTGGCTTTTGACAGCAGCTGTTCCAATGGCCAAGTTTAGATTGGTAGAAGGATATGAAGTTCTTGACATAATCGAGTGAGAATTTCATCTGGCATTTGTATTTTATATTGTTACACGAATAATTTCAAAACAAAACCGTAAGATTTGATCCTTTTCAACAGTTTACTTGACCATATTCATGTGATGAGCTATGATCTCAGAGGAACATGGGTGGGATTTGCCGATGTCCACACACCACTATGCAAAAGACCACATGATCAATTCGCTTATGAGAGGCTAAATGTGGTTTGTACAGTAGTCTGTTATAGTTTTCTGCATGGATCCCATTGCAATCTATACACCCGTATATTGAATGAGTTTCACTTGCAGCGCGATGGTCTTCGGCTCTGGGAAGATTATGGTGCAAGAAAAGACCAATTGTTTGTTGGCATTGCTTTCTATGGAAGATCCTTCCAAGTTGGAAGCAAAGATAATGTGAACATGGGTGCATTCATGGGCTGGGAGAAGAAGGGAGGCAAGATTGGACCATACACTGGTGAAAGTGGTTTTCTCGGTTACAATGAGGCAAGGATAGTTGGTGTAGTACATCAAAAACAATGATAATTTTACTGATCAATATTATCATATATGAATTGTGGTTGCAATGTATCCATAGATTTGTGAATGGGCAAACACAGGCGAATGGACAGTGAAATATGACCCAGTAGGACGTGTTCCATACATGCACAAGGATCTTGACTGGGTTGGATATGAAGATGCTGACAGCATTGCCATCAAAGTAAGTTTGAAAAAACCATTATTTCTGGGGGAAAAACTTGGAAGCATTTATTACCTGAGCGCATGTTATGGCCATTAGTGTTTTTACTACATTGTAAAATAAGCAAATTAGGTATGTTTCTTTTCAGAAGAACACGTTTTCAAATATACAGCATTTTTTTTTGTGAATTCTTGTAGATGGATTTCCTGAAAGACAAAGGCTATGGTGGTGCAATGATCTGGGCGTTAGACATGGATGACTTCACTGGGACATGTGGCAAGAAAGACATTCTTCTTGAAACTATGTATGACCGCTTGAAAGATTACGAAGCCCCAGTGTCACCGGTTGTGCCCAAGCCTCCACGAGTAAAAGTTTACTACATCCTGAAATCCTGGAATTCAACTAACTAGCCGATTTAGTTTATGGTTGGATTGTGCATGTTCAGGGCTAGTTGATTGAATTTCAGTTGGTATATTCTCCATCTTATTCATCCTAATCATTCAAATGTTTTGTACAACTCTCCATAGCCTGCCTGGGGTTATCCACAGCCAAAACCTTTACCCCATCCACCAGACATCTGCGATGGTCCACCAGATTCCCCACGACCACCCTTCAAGCCTCATCCACCAAAATCACCAGTCACAGCTAGACCACCAGCAGAGACTCCAGTTCCTTTCACAGAGCCTACAACCACTCATAAGATTCCTCATGAAGTAGTGACTGTTGGCCCAGTTGAACAGCCCATTTACCCAGCTGAAGATGTTGCACCTCACCCACCTATCCCAGTAAATTTGCCACACCCGGTTGATTTACCAACTTGTCCTGAAGGCACCAAGTTCTTAAAGCATCCAAATTGTCGAAAATATTGGTGGTGCATGGCAGGTGAGGCTATGGAAGCCACTTGCAGTATGGGCAATTTTTGGGATGAAAAATCATCCAAGTGCACATTTGAGCCTCAGTACAATTGCATTGCCTGATTTAGCATTGTGTTATGTATGTATGGGTGGTAGCCTTATTCGTACAGTATTATTTTATGTTGTACAATTGAATCGTAATATGCCTGCAGGCTTCAAGCCAAGCAAGGATACCTTGAGCCAAGCTTCATGCATCATATTAGGGTTAAATTATTTAAATAAGTTATTTGAATACGCCATACAATGCCGGAACGTTTTCCAAATGCGTTTACACCTTTTGTAATGCTACCAAATTGGAATGAAATTAAACAAATGTACCTTAATTTAGTATCGTGGTGTAAAAGACATCTCAATTCCGATCGCCGACTTGAACGTGGCGCACTTCCTAACGCCATATTCGAATGTTGCCAATCTTCCCTTATAAGTCATGTTGCCGAATTTTGCATTTTCAGTCGATAAATGTAAAGATACCAAACAATTAATTCAACCTTAACTTCTTGTTGCTTGTGGAATAATCAGCCGGACACAGAGTGCAGAAACGGTTTCTGTAGATTAATGCATTTCCACGGGAAAGTCTAATATAAATTAATCATAGAAAACTTGTGGCGCCCCCTGATGCGCATTTTTAAAACCATGATTAAAAGTTCAAATTAGGCGCGTAATTCAAACGACCGTGAATGAAACAAAGAGCTGCACATGCATGTCCTGTCAGGAATACTTGATACTTTCACCCCGAGTATGCTGATACACTTATTTATTTTACGATGTTAAGTCAAACATACAAAATTCAATTATCCCGAAACATTCATATATAAACATCAATTTACAAGAATCTCGGATACACAGTGCTTACTACATGTGCTTACTAAATACTACTAAAAAGCGATTTTTAATCAATACAGTCGACCATTATATTGATAACCAAAAAGATTTGATTAGTTATTTTAAATATTTCAAATCTTTGATATATATCTATCATAATTAATGATTAATTGGATAACTGTTTTGAATACATTTTTAAATTGATAGCATATATGTAAATGTAATCACAGTAATAGGAAAATGTTAATATTACCACACTACAATAATTAATGGAAAGGCTAGAATATTGGAATGGAGTGCGAGGATGCAGATATCCAACCTCCAGATTATTTCTTATTTGGAGACCTGTCATGGAAATATATGGTCAATAAATAGCATTCTATTGATAACATTTAAATATAATTTACTTATAAAAATACCAATTGAAGTCAGGTGGAGTAGGGTCATATTCTTTGCGAAGTGGCAAAAGCTTAAATGGTGTTTCAGACAAACTATAAAGAGGCATTTAATGAAAAGCAGAAGAGTTTGGATATTTCAAAAAATTGATTATTTTTATACCAACCCTTTTGGGTTGCCACTCTGCACAGTCTTGCTGCTGTTTCCTTGGTGGCCTCCACGTTCAATTTTTTCAATTGATTTATCTTGTAGATGGAACACACGAAACAGTTAATATTATATCTAAATTAATTAATGTAATTATTTATCAGCAGATGTGTACTTTTGTGGACTGCAGAAGCATAAATAGCATAATTTTCAGAGAGTGGTGGTGCAGAAGGGTTGTATGTATTTGGAGAGAAATTGCCTAAAAGGAATTAATAAATGTAAACACCAAAATTTAATCACATCTAGGAGATTATATTTTAAATGTCACGCAGTTCTCCAAGTAAACCTGTAAGGTTGTGTGAGGTCATAGAAGTCATATTTATGGGCTGTAAAGCGTTCTAAATAGTTATTACATTGCAGCAGTTTTTGAAAGTCAAAGTTATAAAATGCATAACAAGTACCTACAGTTCCACCATTCTGTTGGATATCAGACAATTTCACCACAGCATATGGTTCAAATTCATCCTCAGTTCCTAGAATATCAAAATTCAAATTCTAACTCATCTCTGCATCAAACTTTAATAATATTTTACCTTGGAAATGACAGCTGCGTCTTTTCTTTGGTGTCTCACTAGAAGCTGACATTTCACCAAGTTGAGCCATTCTTAATGGTGGTTCACTGTGAACTGATTTAATAATCATTACAACCATTAAACAAGAAATTCATTTTAACATTTTTAATATCTTACTTACCAACATTTCCACTATTGTTTTTCAGTCTAATCCAACAATAAACAAGTGTTACACCTATTGTCACTGCAACAATGATGCATGTTGACACAATTATCATCACTTTGATGTTGATCCGTTCTAACATGTTGTACGTAGCATCCCTCTTGGTGTTTTGATCTTGGACACCTGCAACATTGACTTATATCGCAAACAATGAATATAATTGTATACTAGCAAATATTATTGATACCTTCATGGAAACTTAATGTTGTGAAATTATAATTGGCTGCAGCAGAATCTGCAGCAGTATACACAGTGACCCTAAGTGTGTACCGAGTTCCTTCTTCCAGATAACCTATCACAACTTCCTTCTTTTCTGGCTCAATGTCACGTGCAAATAAGGTCCATATTTTCCCATCTCGTTTTTTATATTCAACCATGAAGTGCAGGATTGGACACCCATTGAGTTTCCATTGGTTCAGATGCAGAGTAACATGTGAAGAACTTTCAGAAATCAAGTCCTTTTTAGCTGGAATTGGAGGAACTAGACAAACAATAAAGTGTCTCTACTTAATATTCAAATGCATCTATAATACTATAGGTTTACTATTACCATCGCCTTCTGTGCCCACTGTAACCACTGCAGAGGGTTTTCCAGAACCTACTTTATTTCTTGCAACCATGAAAATTTGGTACTGAGCACCACAAATCAGATTTTTCAACACATGAGATTTTCTGTAAGGTTGTATGTATTCAGATGTCCATTCCCCAGATTCCACCTTGTAGTTCAAGGTATATCCTGAAGCAATAAATCAAAAATATATAGAGTTGCGTCATAATTCATATTTACAATATATGCAATTTACCCAGCAATAAATATTTTTCCTCAGAATCCATTTTCCAGCGAATACTAATAGAATTGTGTGTTTTTGCAGTAACAATAACTGCAGGTGATGGTGGAAGGACATCCACATTGACAATATATGTAATTTGGTCATGCCCAAGAATATTTTGAACATTACAAGTATAATTTCCACCATCTGAAGTCTGGATTTTTTCAATTAGTAGAGAGCCATCCATCTGTATTTTTGTCCTTTCGTTTGTAATCAGCTGCATTCCTCTAAAATGAAAGAGTTTAGTATCCTATTCATATTGTCATGGAATAAACATAAACGTAATAATATTACCTGAACAACCAAGATCTTTTGGGCATTGGGATGCCAATAAATGGACAAAATATATGTACAGTATGGCCAACAGATTGCTTTAAAATTTCACCAAAAGCAGCACATTTGGCAGCAACTGAAACCCGAAATATTGTATGTGTAATTTTATAATGCACTGTACAAGCAATGCTTTTTATAATGAAATAAACGTGATACCATTAGAGTCTTTACTTGGTGATGACTGCACCCATGATGATAGTTCTCCTTCACCAATTTCCGTAGATGCGGAAACAAAAAACTTGTAGGAAATTTTCAGTAAGTCAATGACTTGGTAATAATTCCCATTAGCTTGGACAATATGTTTACGTGTGGCCTAATTCATGAATCTCAAGGCATCAATTGCGCAAAATTTATAACATTGACATTTTTATAAACAAGATGTTCACCTTTCGTCTACTGGAACCCTCATCTTCAACGTAAACTGTATAATGTATTATTATCCCATTACTTTTCTGTGGTGGTCGCCATACAACCATGACAGATTCCTCTGAAGCTGCAAACGCTTTTACAAGCTCGGGTTTTGATGGGACTGTTGAGATAAATTTCATTACCAAATGAAAAATGTTTGACATTCGAACATACTAATTTTATGGATACGGAATTACTATCTTGCATAGTTGTGCAATAAACTGGAACAGATGGAGTTCCATCACCAGCCATTGTATAAGCAAGTATCTGAATACTGTAATTTGTGTATTTCTCAAGACCTATCAATGAAGTGTTTGATGTTGAAACGTTGAATACATTCATGGAGTCCTGTCCTATATAGTATTTATAACGTTTACAAATTTTGGGTTATGTTCAACCATATCTAGGTTAATAGGTACATAGTATTGATGCATTTACCAATCCAGGCATCAACAGGCCAATACAAAATGCGAAATCCTCTTAAAATTCCGTGGATGAATTTAGATGATGGAGGCATCCATGACAAATAAATGCTTGATGACCCAGTCGTGTAGCAAGAAACATTTTCCGGTGGAATATTTGGAGCTAAAATTATGCACAAACTAACATAAGCATATCATTTTATCATGGAAATTATACATTCATTGGACATGATATGCTAATTAATTAACCATCTTCACTGGTCATCATGACAATTTCTTCGCTGGCAGGTCCTTTCCCATAATCATTAAAAGCTTGTACTGCAATCCCATACCGTGTGAACTCCTTCAACTCCGGGATGGTGAAAGATAATCCTTTTTCATATCCTTCAGGGACTTCCAACGTTTTTGTAACCATTGCTGGCGATTTAGAATCAACTTCACGTAGGATGACAAGGTAGCCTTGAATGTTACCATTCCAAGTGTGTTTTGGTGGTGCCTAAAGATAAACTTATATTCTTCTAAAATGCCCAATTATCTTGTCCCACCCTGTGATATGTAGTTTGCTCTTCAGGCTAAAATTTTCCAAATACCTGCCATGATACTTTCAAACTTCTCGAGGTTATGGCTTGCACTTCGACATTTTCTGGTGTTCCATCTGGAGCTGCATAATGTTAGACTATTAGGTACATCATCGCTGCATTATTGGAATAAAAAGTACTGCTTTATTGCCAATATAAAGCAAACTAACTTTCTCCTGAGACGGTGATTTCAGTGACCCCTTCTGCTTCGCTTCTGCCAATGTCATTTTCAGCAGAAACTGATATTTTGTACCATGTAGAAGGTTTCAACTCTTTAATTGACAATCCAACACTGCTCCCACTGACAGTTTGACTTTTTGTACTTCCTGACATCAAAGTTCAATATTAAGGCAGAAGAATAATTGCCATGTATTGATTGATATATTGCATACCTCCTCTTTCTTTGTATTCCACTATAAATCTAATTAAAGGGCTGTTGCCATCAAATGGGATATTCCATGTCACTTCTATTGTGCGATTGCCTTTATCAACAGCTTTCACACCATGAGGAGGGTCTGGGCGACCTAGAATATTTGTATTTGAACAACAAAATATTAATGTCATAGCATTATTTGTACATATTATATATTTAGCATCTAAATTGAACCTTGTACAGTCACCCATGTCGTTGCAGCATCTTTGCCCAAAACGTTTTTTGCTTCACAAGTAAATGGAAGGAAATCAGATTTGCTCGCTTTTTCTACACGCAAATCAGAAACTTGGGCCCCATTTTTTGTATCGTGTTTCACACTATATCTGAATTGTAATTTCAATGAAGCTACATCTATCAGAGCTACATAAACAAGGACTTGGCAATGAACACTTTTACCTTGAATATTTAGGATCGGGCAACAATTTGGCTCCGATAAACCAAGAAATAGATAATGGTTCATCTCCAATTGCTTCGCATTTCAGCAGAGCATCATCTCCTTTTCTTACTGTATGGTTTCCAGAAGGATTTATAATTTTGGCAGGCCCTGCGTTTGCAAATGATATACGTATGCTGTAGCCATAATCATAAACAATTAAGCATCACTTACTTTTGATTTTCAATGTCACTGCTGTAGTCAAACCTCTACCAACACCATTTGAAGCTGAACAATAATATGAACCCTCCAGCTCATCTCTCGCTTCAACTATTGTAAGTGTTCCGTTTTCATGAACATTCATAAATGGATTATTTTGGACTGGCTTTTCGACGGAATTTTTTCCTGTTCCTATATTACCCATCAAGTGCAATATTTGAAACGACAAATGCGCCACTTGGAACGATAACAATTATTGTATAAATGAACCTACCAATAGTTTTAACCCAAGTTATTATTGGTTCCGGAAAACCTTCTGCACTGCAATGGACATTCATATGGGAGCCTTGAATTACAGATACTTCATTAAGAGGCATTGTGGACCATCGAGGTGGCACTAATTTAATGGAAAAGAAACAGATTAAAACTCTGCATACAAGTAGGAAACTAATAACATTTATATTGACGATACATGGCATGCAATCACCAGTTGCAATTTGTGCACACCGTTGTAACGTGTTATTTACCATGAACAAATATCGGAATACTTAGAGGAAATTAAGATTATTCGCTAGACTATAATATAAAGTAATTACCATTAACAATTAATGGGGTGGAAAAGGACGTTGCCGAAGCACCATTCTTTGCAAAACAAGTGTAATTGCCATTGTGTTGGGGAGCCAGGCTATCGATTGACAATACACTTGTGAATTCATCCATTTTTCTAACACTAATGTGCATGGTGTTATCAGGGGGGATGGTGCGGCCATTTTTATTCCACCAAATGTCAATGGGGAGGTCTCCACGGCTAACGACGCAAGACACCCGAGTGTACATTCCCTCAACCAACTCATCATCTTGAAACGAGAACGCCACGATCTTTGGAGGGACTAAATGAAACAAACAAAACAAAAGAAGACTGTAAAAAGTGTATCTGTACCCTTGACTTCTAATTCAGCAGAGTGTGTTGCAGAAGAAGCAGAATTTTTTGCAACACACGTGTAGAGCCCAGAATGTCTGCGTTCAACTTTTGTAATCGTCAACAGGCTAGTATATTCATCTGCTATTCTGATTTCAATAGAATCATCAACAACGGGTCTGTCATCTTTCAGCCATGATATCTCTAGTGGCAGATCCCCCTGGTAGACCACACAAGTAGTTCTAGCCAATGCTCCTTCAAACATTTGGTCACTTTGAAAAGAAAATGGCACAATCCTCGGGGAAACTGCCAACAAAACAAAACAGTGACAAACGTATTTAAGTATCTTTGGATAAAATATATGAACAATTAAAAGGTATTATCATTTGTTATACAACGTATAATTTAGCGCTATTTGGGGACCCTCCATTCCTGATTGCAAAATCAAAGTTATAGTCAGATGTAAATTACCCTGAACGAGAAGCTGCGCAGTGTATGAGGCTGCTCCAGCACCATTACTAACATGGCAGGTGTAATTGCCAGAATGTTGGGAAGAGACGCTTTCGATACTTAAGGAACTGGAATACTCGTCTACAGAAGCGATATTGATCTGAAGAAGGGAATGGGAATGGGCAAGTTCTTTGGAGTCTTTAAGCCAGAGAAAGTTCAGTGGAAGGTCGCCTCTGCTCACTGCACAGACGATATGAGCACGCATTCCCTTGAAGTTCTGGTCGTCTTGAAATGTGAACGGTGTGATCTTGGGAGGAACTGTGAAATACATATATGAAGAACATGTAAATAATTACCATTCACTGCCAATCGTGCACTGTGAATGACTGTCCCAACGGCATTTGTTGCTGCACAAGTGTAGTTTCCATTATGCTTTGGAGTGATTATTCGGATTGCCAAGATGCTCGAAAATTGGTCCACTTCTCTCATAGACACGTCTAACTCTTGAGGAATTGGAAATCCATCTTTGGACCAAGATATGCTAATCGGAGGATCCCCTTCTGTCACTACGCATTGTAACTGAGCGCGCATGCCTTCTCGCAATAACTCTTCTTGGAATGAAAACGGCATTATCTTTGGCATCACTGCAATTTCACATGAAATGCTAAAATCTATAATACACTCTACCTATGAAAATAATAATTACTCGTTTCAATTGTTTCAAATCTAGTTGCCGAAATTTATATGCAAACTACAAGAAAATTTATTCACACGATTTGCACCACTATAAAAGTATAGAGCAGAATGCCTTACCCATGACAAGAACTTTGACAGTTGCGGTAACTTCATTGCCGTCATTATCACTTGCCACACATCGGTAATCACCATGATCTTCTGTTCGATGAACATTTTTCAAGAGAAGCGTGTGGTTGAAAAGCACTTTCTGATGCAGTCCTACTGGTAATTTGTCTTTACCTTAAAATTAATACATTAAAACAAGTCATGATCAATGATTGATCCCATTTCAATTTTGTAATTCGGTAATTACCACGCTTCCAAATAATTGACTTAACAGGATAACCATAAATTGGACAGTCTAGTTGAGCATTTTTCCCAACAACTACAATTACTTCAGGAGAAATGCGTGATCCCAATGGACCTGAATGACAAGAAGTTTAATTATCATCAAACTCCAAAGAGCAACATTTTGCGTAATATATACCGTAAATGTTAACACGAGCTCCATGTCGGATTTCTCCAGCATTATTGTTTGCAGAGCAGGTGTAAAGTCCTCCATTTTGGACTTGGGAGGATATAATTTTTAGTGTGCTCAAAACATTCATATCGTCTTTTATGAATTCCTCAATGAGCATTCGTTCCATGTTATGTAGCGGCAATCCATCCAAATACCAGACAATTTTTGGCAGTGGGTTTCCAGTCGTTTCACACTGTAGATTTACCACGGAACCAGCATATAAAGTAGTTTCTTGAAAGGCGTTGACAAAAGATGGCTGAAATGCTTCAAAATGCAAATAGAATTACACCAATTAAATAATGTAATTAAATACAATGCTATTAAAATATCATTCCTACTTACAGCCCAACTCTACAACTGCTGATCCTTGTACTGTTTCTATATCATTTTGGGCAAAACACTGGTAAACTCCTTTGTCCGCTGCAGAAACTGAGTTTAGATAGAGGTCTTCTGTTTTGTGATTTGCCAATACTTTGCTATTTTTTGTCCACCAAAGTGATTTCACAGGCTTCCCAAAAACTATGCATTTTAAATTCAATGTGCTTTTCTTTAGATCCAATTCTTGGTAAATTGGATGAACTTTAACATGTAGTGGAACTATACAAACAATAGTATCCAATGTAGTGGGTAATATAATATATTTAATTGGCTATATATGTGTTACCGGCCGAACTGCAACTGCATCTGCGTCTACACGGCGTCGGCTCTCTCGACGCAGACGCAGAATTTAGGCCG
>JAQIWR010000104.1:0-30039 GCA_034695945.1 Glomeris hexasticha
CTAATTAACTAGAATATCTACTTAGGGATTCGCTGTGGGCCCTTAAAAATGGTGCATTAAATATGCTTGCCTGCACCAATATGGGTCTGAGGACTACGGGTTAGCAGGCTTGCTTGCGAGGTCAGGGAAAAAATATGTGAAGTCAGGGCCCCCGGGTTAACACACTGAACGTGTATAGAACCCGTTAGCAACAGGATTATTATTATTATTATTATTAATTACTTGAAACAGATTTTCTAATCGATATAACGTCGGAATTCTTTAGTCTATTTAGGCCTATTTTTTGAATGTGTTTCGAACGTTTTTTAAGCAATCGGGTAGGCCTATTTTGTGGAAGCTATGTTGGCACCTATGTTTGTGAAGTGGAGTTAAATTTGGCCTCGAAATGTTCTGTACTTTGTGTGTGTGTGCGCGTAGCTTGTGAATGACCTGTGCAGGCTGCAAAACAGTGACTGTTTGCCCGAACAGTTTACTCATTTTCACGAATTTGAGAGAATTCGCTAGCGAAAAAGCAAGATGGCGGTCAGATTAGTGGATTTTTCCATTTCAATGCATTTCAACGTCCATTTCGACTCGTGACAGTGACTTCTCCCATCCTGTGCATGTTCCGATACCGCCATTTTAATTCCAAATCATTCCCTTTAAAACGAAGAACAAGTTTTTAGCTTTTCCCCTTCCTCCATTTTTTGTCTGCATTTTTTTATTCTCCCTGTTGAAACAGAAGTGGCCGGATACAAAGGGCGGGCTTGTTGTCCTAAAGTTATTTTTTGGACACGCCCACAATTATTTATCGCGTTTAGTTGTCGGGATGATTGTGAATTTACCGACACTGGTTTCGTGTTTCCTCTTTTTCCTGGACCAATTACATAGTATATACCAATGCACATATGTGTAGAAGGAGATCGCACTGGATAATGGGGAGTTAATTGTGGGCCGTTCGCATTGGGCGACAAGGGATTTGGTGCAGAAGTTTATCCTTGCATGGAGACAGCAATCCATTTTTTATCGATTGTATGGGAATATTAGGCAAATGCCGACGCACAAGTCTTATTTTAATTGTCCAATTATTAGTATAACAAAAGATGGATATTGGCAGTAGTTGGAATGCGAATTTGTTACCGAGGCAGATTTGAAATAAGTGATGTAAGGAGAAACTTTATGGACCACTCGGCTAAGTTAACATGAATGTGGGCCAGAAGTTCCTCCTTGGTGATAGAACGAAGTGCGGTGCTTACTATATTTACCGACTTGCGTGAATGTTAGCAATTGGTAAACATTGGATTCGTGTTCCCCGTTGAAGTATTAGTGAAACAGATGCTTTATACGATGTGGATATTATGACGAATTGTAATATGACTGGTTGGTAAGGGACAACTTTTGGCCAACAAGTTTCTCCTTACCGACCGTGATGAGGTTATCATATTTCTGTGAATGTTAACTACTGGCATGATTTACGTTCCCCTTTGCAAAACAATTGGTGACGTCATGTTTTTAAGTTGAAATAGTTGCAGCAGAGGAAATGACCGAAATTAAATTTTGATTCGGGTAGCGTGATGGAAAATTACAACGGGGAGAAACTTGTGGACCACTTGGCGTTGTTGGAGAGCGGATTTGGTCCAAAAGTTTATCCTCGACGACCGTAATCTGTCTATCTGGATGACGTGAAAAAAGGGTTGGTAATTCGACAAGTTCATATCTTCAGGAGATATTGCTCATGCATTTGAAAGGGGAATATAAAGACGAACTGTTTTATAATTAATAGAGATAAAGTATAGTTGGATGGGACCGATTAATGGGGAGGAACTTTTGGCCCGGCTAAAAATAGCGAATTTTTGGCTCTCCTTTGGTCTGTAGTCGTTAGATGGAAATGCAGGAAACTATAAATAAAGAAGTATTGTGTCGGAAGTAGTGGACTTTGGAGGGTGATTGACTGTAATGTCCTCCTGGGATCTGTTTTTTAAGGGGGGAGGGAGGGCTACCTTGATTTTTTTTCGCAAAGAGGTCAACGGCCAATGGGATAATTTTAAAAATGGAACAGAAAAAAGATCCAATTTCAGTCCAAAGTGTTTTATGTTCTTGATGGCTAGGTTTGTGTTCTGGGCCTTGTGTGAGGACGCCTCCAGGTCATGAAGGGTGAAATTTCTAAACTGAAACGGACCCAAGGTCTCCTCCTCCTCTTTCCTTCCTTCTGGTTTCATTTTTCCTTTTTTTTCTATCCTTTCACACCCCTCAAAAACCGTGTTTCCAAGTCCTAGATTCTCATCTGTGACGTCATCCTAGCGGCAGTTCGGTTTTTAAATGGTTTTTTTTTGTTTGTATGCTCTTCAACAGAACCAGATGATGTTCATCGATGCTTTCCTGCAAAATAATCGACTCGATCACGTGACCCAAGTGATGAGCTACCATCCACAGTACTTGGAGTGTTTCATGAGGACTCAAAACTTCATGTTGAGGGGAGATGGGCCTTTGCCATATGATTACAGGCACTATATAGCAATCATGGTGAGTATCCTGTGTGTGCAGGAAAGTACCGGTTGAAATTGCTCTAGCTGATTATTAAGTGTGAAAAATACTAAACATTGCCAAATGCTGATTGTGATGTGCTAGTACGTGTACGATTATTATTCATCAGGATGATATTGTTTTTGCCACCAGGCTGCCGGAAGGCACCAGTGCTCGTACCTGGTGAACCAACAGAAGCAAGAGTTCCTTCTGCAAGGAGGTTGCGAGTTGTGGCTCAAGGGCCTAGATCACATACCGCAGAAGCTACGTGACCTTTACGATATGAACAAGATCCTGGCCCACAGACCGTGGCTGCTGAGTGGGGCTCATATTGAGAAACTGACCAAAGGCAAAGACAACTGGTCCATATCGGAACTGGTGCACGCCATCGTGCTGCTCGCACACTTCCACGCGCTTTCCAGTTTCGTGTTCGGTTGTGGTATAGGCACCGAAGACAACTTAGATGATGGGATAACGAACCAGAACTACCCGTGCAAGGCGCTGGTGCCTGTAGCCCGTTCCGTTAGCCCTCCTTCCGCGATGGCCGATGCCGGCACCATCGCGCAAAGAAGATTGTCCCTTTCGGTTAGTAATACAGTTACGTGTGACATTGACACATTCTTGCTTTTCCCTTGTTGGTTAATGGAAACGATATGTATGTTTGATTGTAGGATAGCGAATCTGAAGTTGGAGGAGTAGAAGCCCTGATGCAACGTATGAAGACGTTGTCGGAGAACGCGCAGCAAGAAACTTCCATAGAGGAGAAGGTGAAGCGTTTCGAGAAGGTTGAGATACAGTCAGCGGAAAGTACGTGTTCATTTGAGTTAGTGGCAATCCAGATAGACATTATGTTAATACGGCAATTGTGTTCTGTGATTTTGTAATGGACCTGGCTGTTGCATTATATTTCTCTCCTCCTCGTTATGTAATATCTCCCATTGAGTGGGGATAGATGAGCCACGCCCCTTGTAATTGTATAAGAGTAGGTAGAAGCAAGGACTCAATATAACAGGATTAGGCACTAAACCATTTAGCATGTGGAATAGTGTGTCACATCCTCCAATCTTCCTCCAATTGCAGGACTGCCTACACTGTACCCATTGTTTGTACCACTGAATAAGTCACGTAACATTTCAAAGTTGAAACAAATTGCCGTTTTAACCGGTAATGTTTGTGTGGCTTATTGCCGATCAACTTCAAAAAAGTGTTTGTCTTATCATTGTGCTTGATTGCCCGCCGTGTTTTTCTTTTTGCACTAACAGTTGCAGCTGTGCTGCAGTTATCGACAACCCCGAAGGCGGATATCTCCGGCTTTATTGAAGATGCCGGCTTTGTTTACCACGATTTCGCCAAACGTGGCGAGGTTTCCGATATCGCCACTTTTCGAGTGCAGGTAAACCATGAGCGTTGTCTCCTTGGATCGGTGTCAGCGCCGTGTTTGCGTAGCGTATCGTAGGGCATCGCACCAACTGACCATTGATTGCCACGTGCTTCTTTGCAGGATTACAGTTGGGATGACCACGGATTCTGTCTAGTCAATCGCTTGTATAATGACGTCGGCATGTTGCTGGACGAGAAGTTCAAGACCGCTTACAACCTGACGTACTACACGTAAGTTCGATCCCCGCGTACGAAACGTTACTTCATAATTCACAAGTTGTAAAACTCGTCATTATGAAGTAGCAACTCAATACTTATACATGTGTTAGGTTGTGAAAATCGGACGTTTTTTGTATTTGGAAACAGAATGGGCACCAAGAAGGATGTGGACACATCCATGTTTCGTCGTGCCATATGGAATTACATCCATTGCATGTTCGGCATCCGGCACGATGACTACGACTACGGGGAGGTGAACCAGCTGCTCGAACGTGATCTGAAGGCGTACATCAAGACCGTGTGTTGTTTCCCGGAAAGGACCACCAAGAAGAATTACGACTCCATAATGAGGGATTTCATGCATTCTGAAAAGGTGAGTACCGTCATGCCATGTAACCGTGGTGGTTTTTATGGATGAAGGGTGTGCGCGAAAGAGCACCCACACTCACACTGATCGTCAACATGTTTCCGTAGGTGCACGTGAACCTGATGACTCTCGAAGCGCGGATGCAAGCCGAATTGCTTTACGCTCTGCGTGCCATAATGCGATACATGACGTGAAGTTGGAGCTCGAGCGAGCATCACGTCGTTTTGGAATCTGCGGTTGCTGCTCTTGTCGTCTTCGTAGTATCGTCGTCGTCGTCGTCATCATCGCTTTAAGAATGGAAAATCTCTTTAAAAAAGACTGCGAGAGTGTGCGAGTGCGTGATGGATCACGGAGGTGTGCGATTCATTACTATGCAATGCTCTTGCGCGACACCTCTTTCGCTATAATGCTGATGCACCACCACCTCAACCTCTTCGCTCCGATGAGGTTATTTTTTTTGTGTTGTCGGCGTGAACCGTGAAGCCAAACTCAATCGATTTGGAATCGTTTTGTATTTGTTTAACAAACCTTGTTTCGAGTCATTACAAGGAGAATTTACTATACGAGGCATGGTTTACGCGTGTATCATTCGAATGCCGGTTCTCGGATGGAAAACCATGTGCAGCATTTCTCCAAGCGCAGTTGTCTCGTCACTTCTCTTTTTGCTTTTTACAGTTTAATCCGCTGTTTTTTTGGAAGAAGAAAATTGTGTTGTAAGATGGCGAGACTGGTGAATTGGATGTTTTTTTGTCAGTTTTTGTCCTTTTCCATTGCTCCAAGTCTCGCTATAAGATGTTATGTGAAGGTTTTTCATTCTGTTTGATAAAAAGAAGTCGCGAAATGTGAATATTGTTTTCGAAACAAATTCTGAGACTCTCTTGTTGTCTAGTCTCGTCTGTGATGTTACGTAAACTGTTGTGCGAGAAGTGATAATGGGTGGCAGAGAGTGACCCGTTTATCTGGGCCAAAATGTCAGTGTAATGATAAGATGGCACGATTGGAAAAGGCAAGGAAGGAATTATATCAGCCGCAAATTAATGCGGCGATCGTCTTTCACTTCATTTTTAACCATCGTCTTGAAGATTAATCGATCGGTTTTTGTGTTCCTTGCAGGGTGACCATGTCAGTGTACCATCTGATCTTTAAAAATACGACCTTGTGTTGAGTATCAATAAAAATCGATCGATCAAATGCTTTGTGATATGTCTACAAGTTCCCCGTTGCGACGCCAGGTGGCGCAGCCGGCATTTTGAGATTAATTTCTTCCTGCGATTACGTGGTGTCCGTTTGACGTCGGCATTCAAGAACCCTTGTTCAAAAACGTCCTATTTGGAACATGACTCGAGATGTTTTTATAGTTTCTGCAGTTCGGACGCCGATTGGTAGATATTTTTGGGTTTAGCCGCCATATTTGAAGCGGATTTTATCGGTAGTTGATGAAATATTTCGTGCAAATTTTATACCTTAGGAAAATTAAATGGCAGCTTGTCTTCGATGAAAGCTCATGAGTTGGGTGCAGTGGTTATGAAGGAAGTGGTTTCAAGGGCTAAAGTTCACGTGGATGACGTTGATGAAGTGATTTTTGGTCAAGTTTTAGCTGCAGGTGAATGTAGAGTAAAAAGGCCTAAAAGCTCCTTTTAATGGCGAATTTAACGATTTTAATTTTTTAATTGTCAAGGCCATGGGATGAATCCTGCTCGGCAGGCAAGTTTAGCAGCTGGAATTCCCGAGAAAACTCCAGCCTGGGGTTTGAACATGGTATGTGGTTCAGGACTGAAAGCAATAGCAATTGGAGCACAGTCCATCAGAGATTCTAATGCAGACATCATTGTTGCTGGTGGTCAAGAAAGCATGAGCTTAGTAAGTATTTTATTGTGAAAATGTTACAATGTGTGTTTATTTTGCATACAGGGAAAACATTTAATGTCTTTTGCCTGGAAATTTTGGCAATGGTTTGCAATATATGAGTTGATTACATATGAGTGGTCCAAGGTTTTGGTTTTTGCAAACTTATTGTTTTGTACCTGCATTTACACCTAGCTTGCAGGGTCAGCACATTAATGCATTTAATGTTTGTTGCTTACTTGCGTAGTTACACCACCATGCCAATTTGTGCCAAATTTAAAACAAATACTGCACTCGTTTCAAAATCTATTGTTTTCAAGTTGGGAAATTTTTCCTCCATGACATGCAATTTTTTTTTCAAAAGCTGAATCCAGGGTAATTCCCCCATAGGGATATGCACTAATAAATCTTCATCAACACGAATTTGAAATGTTATCGGTTGCTGCGAACACCTGTCGACGCGAGTTGATGTTGGCTAGAGTTGAATCGTTGAATGCACACTATTTTCGATCCTCAGTAATGGCAGACATTATTGTAAAATAAATAGAATAATGTGTCGGAACACAGCTGCTCATGATGTTTTATTTTTTAACAATAAAAGGTAATATTGCATATTGCGTTTTTTTGTTGTTGTAATTTTGCAATGTTTTTTCGATCAACAGGCACCACACACAGTACACATGCGTGAAGGGGTGAAATTTGGAAATGTCCCACTCAAAGACAGTTTAATAGATGATGGCCTCATGGACGCAATGCTCCACTGTCACATGGGAGTTACTGGTTAGAAAAATGATAGAGTTTTCCCATATTGTTGGCTTAGCTTCATATTTGTCTAAACAGCTGAAAATGTTGCATCGAAATGGGAAATTAGCAGAGAAGAACAGGATTCGTTTGCATTTGAATCTCAGAGACGGTGTGGGATCGCGCAAACCAACGGCTATTTCCGCGAGGAAATTGCCCACGTTGACATCACTGACCGTAGAAGTAAATACGTGCTGTTAATATACCTTGATATAGTAAAGCTTCACGTATTTTATTGAATCTTTGGTGTTTTGAACAGATACGATTCGAGTTGATACCGATGAGCAGCCGAGAGCGGATACGACAGTTAGCGGATTAGCAAAACTGAAGCCAGCATTTATGGCTGATGGTACTGTAACTGCTGGAAATGCTTCTACGCTAGCAGATGGAGCTGCTGCAGTTCTTTTGGCATCCGGTGAACAAGTGCGAAAGTTGCAACTGAAGCCGATGGCCAAAATTGTGGCGTTTGCTCAAAGTGGTGTTTCGCCCAGCGTCATGGGTACAGGGCCCATTCCCGCAATTAAACTTGCAGTTAGTATTTTTCTAAAACACTCCTGTCCAACACTCTAACTATTACAGCCATCTAATTTGACAGATAACCCTCATGATTAATATTTTCCCGGAAAACGGGACCTGTGAAAATACATAGAAATTTATTGGTACAATTATTTATCTACAGTGTACAACATGCAACCAAACAAAAGTAACTTTAATAACCATTATTTTTTCAATTTGGCACATTTGTATTTATAATGAGATGGATTTATAACATTCACATTTAAAACCACATACTAAATTAAAATCATGACAAGCAAATCTAGAAGAGTAAAATTATGAGTTTGTCAAATAAATTAGGGACTGTTAATATTTTTACCCTGTCCTAAAGTGCATACGTATAATTGATCTAATACTATATTTTAGCTGGAAAAGGCTTCATGGACGAAGGACAGCGTAGACCTGTTTGAAGTCAACGAAGCATTTGCGGTCCTGGGTGTCGCTGTCATCCGTGATCTTGGCTTAGACATGCAGAAGGTATTCTATGTAAACCGGTTAAAACTTATGTAGAGCTGGTTATCTTCATTGTCCATGTATTTTTAATTTGTTAACAGGTTAATATTCAAGGCGGAGCCATTGCATTGGGACATCCTCTAGGAGCGTCGGGGGCTAGGATCGTAACAACTCTTTTACATTCATTGCAAAGAACCGGAGGCAAAAGAGGAGTTGCGGCACTCTGCGTAGGTGGAGGAATGGGAGTTGCGCTTTGTGTCGAAACCGTCTAAAAGCTTTCCGGTGAGTCTTCAACCAACATGGGGTGTACCACGAACAGTAACTCTTAACTGCACTGCAGATGGATCATTCCAATACCGAAATAACATATCAAGCAATACAAGTGGGGATGATGCGGTACTTTATTGCAATAACCAATCCTTGCGGAAATAACTTCATGCGTTACAAATGGTGTACTATACTTCCATAATTGACTGCAAATCTATTTACATTTTATTTATTAACATATTAAAAAAAGAAAATGTTAAGAGCAGTTGTCACTTAGGTGCACGCGGAGGTACGGTCTTCGTTCTAAACTTTTTAGCGAAGAACATGGAATGATGTGCCCAGTTCACATCTGTCTTAAACGCGCCAACCTTTGGGTAAGCTCATCCTGTGAATTTAAAATGAGTAATGAATGACATGTTAACGTGTGATGCAGATTTTACATTTCAAAAACAATGAACCTGTTCCTGCGACGCCTGACTCGATGATCCAATGACGGATGCAGTTTCACCGGATGGCAGCTGCATGTTAAGTTCAATTCTACGGTAAAGTAGAAAAAGTGTTGTTAACAATTACACTGGGTTTAGATTTGGTTTATAGCAATTGCAACTATACCCAGCTTCTTCAGCGACTTGTTGCATGAGATTGTCCACGTCGTTTGTCGGAACCGAAGTTGTAGTGGTCTGGCTCATCGCGTTTTCCATGTAAGAGGATTGAACGTCCAAATCTTCAAATTGGTGTTCGAACTTGTCCATCAAACCCGAGATCTATGATATAACCATCAGTATATGTGAAACATTGGTTGGTTGTTATTTTTTCAGGTGCAGTGCATGGTAATTAAAGAAGTACCTTTTCTAAATTCATGGATTTCATGGCTGCGTCCATAGCCTTCACCACACCAGCCATCGACTGGGTTACCTACATGACATGTAATTAATATCAGGTTTGTTTTAGCTATGAAGCAGTGACATTACATAGATGAGATAGACATGAGATATGGATGTCCCCCGATAGGTCACATGATAAACGAGCAAAATATGGGGTCCATGACCTTACTTTTTTCGTTGTCACTGCCGTTTGGACTCTGCTGGCCACTGCATCAACCCTTGAGCTCATTCGCAGGTAATTTAGAGCCTGATTTTTCTGTCGAATTGCGTTTTCTGCGTGAATTCTGGCACATTCCATGTTATTTTTTGCGATCGCCTTCTTCAGCTTCGTCTTTTCCACTCTCTCTTCTTTCTCGCATTTCTTAGCGTTTCTGGATAGTTCCTTAGCCGCGAATTTCAGGTTAAATAAGTATTCTGATGCGAGATTAGTGTTAAGGAAAATCACGGGAAAATATCGAATACGACATTTCAAAGCGGCCAGCTCATTTTACAGCCATATATAGAACGAAAATTTGTTACCATATCGTTATATTTTAAGGATACTTTCCATTGCGATCGAAGCTGACAATATTCGCAATTCCTACGACGGTGTGCCCAATAATTTCACAAATGACTAAATGCCTTGTGATTCGATTCCCAGATGTTTGACGGATGTACGTCACAGGTGAGGTCAGTGAAGCGAATATTTAATAACGACGCTTCGGCTCGAAGGTTTTCTGTCGGGATGGACGCGTCCGCAACTTTCTTGCATTGCAACAGCCGATTCTACAAGTTTTACAACGATGTAGCAACATATTGCGCGCAACAATCTTGCGCGAATGGAGCAAGTTGAATCGGCGGGAGACTTGTTTCCACCGTGATGAATGAGCTCATTGCTTGCTTGTTTGCTGTTTGCTGTTTGCTGCATGTTTACAACGTCTTTGAACTTGTGATTTGTTTGCTACGAAGATAACAAATCGAGGTAAAATGAATACTTATTCGATATGTATTCAATAGTATTGTAATAGATTTTTTCTTTCATGTGACAGTTTTAGAATTAACATCAATATGAAGATTCTGGTGAAACGTGATGACAACAGTCGTTTTCTCTACGAAACCTCCACAGAAGCTCCAATTAAAGATTTAAAAGAATCCTTAACTGGCATATACAATGGACAGTTGATGGTAGAAAGACTTTGTGAAGGTTTGTATTTGTTTAAATAGTTACTGTAGATTGCAGTAACGCAGAAAAAATAGTGTTATTTGTAAGCCTATTTGCTGAACATGCATCATTTGTGCACATTTTTTAAGTGGATGAATTTGTGAAATATGTGATTTGATTAACGCAGCTAATAAAAGGTCATTTATACTTTGATTTATCGTAAGTAAGCAAGGTGAAAGTGCAGCGAACAAGAACAATTCAGAAAATTTAAAAATACTAAGAAGGAATGCAAGTCTACATTTTTGTAAGTTGGCCAGATGGAGTTACAAATAACGGTGAAGTATTTTAACTTTAGCTAGTGCACATGCATTTAGAAGGCCAGCAATAGGTACATTTGCGAATGCCAAAAATGTTGAGCCGATGGCGCCACCGATTCACGCAATCTTCATCTTTGCATGGTATTGCACATAAATGGCTGGCAACTTTGGTCCATCATTCCAGGAACTGTCGACTTCTACTGTATTTGTATGTTGTCATGTTCTGCGCTACGTACACTGAATGTGCTTTTTGTTTCAAAAATAGAAGTGCGTGGGCTGGCCGAGCATGGAGCCTGTCTTCCTGCAGATTGTCAAGGGAAGTCTGCAGAGGAATTGGAGGAAATTCATTTTCAAGATGACTACACCCCCATTGGAGGTTTCAAAATAGTCCCGGATCCAATTGGAAAGAGAAACGGAAAAGGTGCATTGTACCCAAATATTTACGGTTGGACCTTGCGAAGCAATTGCGTGTTTGACAGCAATGTCAACATTGTGTGTAAATTGCAACACGCTTAATTTCCCAAGTTGATCGAGCACTTTTTTCTCACCCTAATCTCCACTAACATCACATGATTTTTCCATCTTGTAGCTCCCAGTGATGCGATGCAAGAGGTTTTGATGAAGACGGTCCGAGAATGCGAAGCAAAAATCTCAAAGGTGAGATTTGGAACTTGTATTTTGTTTATCTCGGTTGGCATAATTTAAATAGATCCTAAATTGTATAATTGGCCTGTTGTCAACGTTTATAATAAATAATGGATTTTGCAATATTATTTTACAACTCGCTGTAAACCTTGAATTGGGGTGTTTAAATTTTTTAACATGCCGAAGCGATATTTCGTTTAATTCGTTTTGAAATTATTGACATGTTAATGCAATTTGTGATATGTGCGTGTTTATTTTGACGCAAATTCGTGTTGAAATGCTTTGAACATGTGCTGATATTGAAATTTAAAATTGCGATTAATGACGTAAGCAAGTGGCCAATTTAAAAGATGCATTACGTAATTATATGATATGGAAAATTATTTTCCCCTTTTCTAGAAAGCTGCGGAAGCTGATGTTTGCCTAACTGTGGCACATATCGATGACTGCTTGAGCATGTTAAAAGGGGCTGTTTCCATAGTTTATCCCACGGGTCTTCCTAACTACGATCCAATTAGTAAAGAACTGGAAGGTGACCTTAAAGGGCAAGCCACCCACACAGAGGCAAGAAAGTTTCCTGTGAGACTCCATGAATCCCATACGTGCATTTATTTACTGTTTATGTCTGACTTTTCAGACTGCTGATAAATTCCTCTCTGGGGATATTTATCAGCTGTGGTGGGCTGGAAAGGAGATGCAAACAGGTAAAAAGCTCTCCGATTACGTGGGTAGAAACGAGAAGACTAAAATCATCGCCAAACTTCAGAAGGTATAACGGCATTCCGGCTTTTATTAGTATATATGTACGTATAATATAACGGAGCTTTATAAACAAGTGTGTTATTTGCGATGCAGGAAGGCCTCGGTCCTCCAAGTAGGGAACCGGCAATGAGTGAAGAAGAGCAGAAGTTGATGATGTCCGTCATGTATAAAAGGCAGGAAGAACTGAGGGCAAGTACCCAGTTTACTTGTACTTGAGTTTGATTGGATGCGAGCTCTGCTAGGAAAATACTCGGCCGGACGAAGCAAAGGTAAGAAGATTTGTTGTTTCCTCTTTTTGGCAGAAGTTGGAAGACGATGACGATTTCCATCTGGACTCGGAGTGGGCGGACAGTAAAATGCTAAAACTAGCATGCCAGGGTGTGAAAGGCATCAGATTTGGACCCAAATGATCGGTTACACACGGGAAAGTTTCTACTTTGAATTTGCAATCATTGTAAATGTCACTCGGTTACAAATCACAAAATGCACCCTTGTGCAAAATCTTCAACAACTTTACGTTTCTTTTGTGGAAGCGATATACTATATTATCTTCAGATGATCAATAAATACAGTTAGCCTAAAATCCACAGAATAAAAAGTGCAGTTGCGGAAACGACTGTCCGCATTAACCGGGTGTTCGTGAGAGCAAGTTTTTACGGGTAAGATTTTACCACAGATGGGAAATGCTATTGGATTTAAAAAGGGGATAAAAAAACAGCTGATAGAAAGATGGCGAATATGTTCAGGTTCATTATCCGAGACAGATGGTGTTATATTTTGAATTTAGTTAGATTAGAGATAAAAATCTGCCTACTATTTACTCAATCGAGACCAACTAAATTACGATTCTTTCAGTAAACCCTGTCTTACCAAAAAAATCTTATAATTTTGCAGCTAATGTTGATCCTCTAGCATGTAAAAATGGAAATTGAACCTGTTTAGGGTGGAAAACTGCTCATAAATTGACTCTACCAAATACGACTGATAATAAAATGACTATATTACAATTTTGGGAAAACTCAGATTGTGAAATGTATCATTCTTAATAACGAGTTTTTATTATTTATGTGATGCTATTGTTTCTGAACCTCATGAAAACTTGACTATGATGGAAATATTGGCCAGTCCCTTGCCATTCCACCGTACACAGGTTCTACCTCATCAGGTTTATTTCCAAAAAGCGTTTCAATGTAGGTGTGGATATGAATGTCTTTCCCAAGGGAGGAAAAATTGTTGTATGGACCATGTTGACGCAATGTTTGGAAGCCATGTTTGTGTCACATGATGCAACAGAGAGGGGCTATGTAGGGGGACTTTATATTGCTTCCCGCCAAATCAATAAACGACCAGGGCAAACAATTTATCATGGTTTGCACTTGCACCATGTCCTCCATAAGCTGCTGTCATATCACCGGATATCCGAATTACTCAGCATTTGAAACGGATGCACAGTTTGGGATATAGTATATAGTGTGTTGAAGACACTGAAGACTTCTCTGGAGATGCGCAAGCAGGGGGTCATTGAAGGAGGAGGAGGAGATGGGAGCAAAAGAGAGGGTGGCAAACTACTGTAAAACTCTGCTGAAACAGGAAGTGCAGATATTAATTATTTAAGGGTGCTTTTGGATTGTAACGTGTAACATGGGTATTTCGTGAGTCACGCCTCTCACAATCCGAAGGTAAAGGTGTGGCTATTTTGCTGTTCTGCCACCACTTTTACCTGGTGAGGGTCATCGATTTTCGCGTTGGCGTGTCATGTCCAGAAACTGTGCCATGTGCACCAAAATCAGGGGAATCACCAGGGAGGGAGTTTAATGTTTACCCTCAGGAAAATACAATGAATTTTCTCATATTCCACAAAATCAGTCTACTCATGGGGAATTAAACCAAAAACTAAACTACATAATAATTGGCTGTGGCCAGACATGGAAATCAAGGTAGTATAGTGATTGTGATTGAATTGGGGATTCAGTTCAGAAAGTGTGAAAAATGGTGCTGGAAAGGAATTTCGCTGCTAATTTGCCTGGAACATGGGGATGGTTTTAAGGGGGGGCGGGAGCTATGTGTGATGTATCCGGGCAGGGAGTCGGGGAAACCATGTCCATTTTCCATTTTGGTCCCTTTCCTAAATGATGGACGACTGGAAACGAGTCTCAGGGGCCCCTGCTGTTCACTCTCTTGTTTACACTTTTAACTTTGGACAAGATGCAACTGAAAAGATACAAGACCTCAGAAAATTATGTTCCATTATAGAACCATTAACTGCTGGTAGATTTCAAAATGTGATAAGAGCAAGTTTTTATTAATATTATATAACGTTAAAAAACTTTCCCAGTCAATTTAGAAGGGAGCGTCAATGAATTACGTTTCCGGTATGAAGAAAAACTATTTTAGGAAATAATGTTATAACATTTACAATTTGAAAAGTATATCTTCGCTCCAAGTTTCAATTTTTTCCCCTTATACTCGTGATTCTTGAATGAATTAAAAACTATTTTTTTTTATAACATGTCTATTTTGCATTGTTCCATTTTCCCATTGTTAGTACACAATTGGTTTGACCGATATTTATGCTTCGGATCATTCAAGTCATTGGTTGTAAATCACAGAGATGGATTTATTGCATCACATAGTTAATTGGTTTGTTTACAGTGAGTGTAATAGGGGATTTACAACTTTACAACCAGGTGGTGTTAGCGTTCGAAGGTCGAACGAAAGGGAAAATGTTGGAACGGATTGGAAACGGAATCTCGGCTCATTAACACTCCAGAAACTTGAAACTAGCCAGGCGTTGAAGAGCGGTTTTCTGGGCCGCAAATTGTCAAAAATCGTGAGAAACACCCCACAATTCCCCACCACCATATCCAGCCCCTCAAACGAACTGTTTCGATCGTGCGTGGCATTTTCTTTCCGAGTTTCGCTCCGTTAACTTGAAACCAAAAGAGCCGAAAAAGCGAACGGCAAGAATTTTCAGTCGAACTCCGAGGCAGATGCAATCGCGCTGCGGAGAGAACCATATGGGAAAGTTGGGCAACGGGAAAGCTGAAGAATGCTATATCGTTTGCATCAAACCAAGGATCAAACCGATCAAACTTATTGGCAAATTATATATCTAATATAAGATAGAGGTCTGGGATTTTTTAGAACATATAGTGCATCCTTTTCATGATTTCCGTATGTAATAATTGTTTGAAAACTGCACCCCGATGTGATGACATAATTTGTGAACCAACTTGAAGGATACAGTTCCTATAATCAATCTATTGTTAGGCCACGCCCATTTAGCACAAATGAGTCGGGGCTGATGGCGGGGCTGAGGCGGGGCTGATGGCATCCACTGACGTCATCATCAGCTGCAAACGCGGGAAATTTGAGTCATCCCGATTTCGAGAAAACCCGTGCGGTTCTCGCACTCGCATCAGCTTCGCCCACGCCCCTGTCGGCCGATTCTGCACGTTCAACCTCCAGTTTCCTGCTGCAGTTCATTCGCGAGGTTTCCCGATGAGCTGTTGGTGGTGCAGTTGTGCGTATTGTCATTCTCCAGAGAAACTGTACGACGTTGAATTGGATCAGATGTGGAAGAGGACGGAACGATGATGATGACGATTGCTTGTGCGAAGACGAGGCGTTCGCGCCATTAGCCTCAACCTGCCAGTGTTTTTTATCGTCGTATTTACCCCTTTTTTATACGGGGACTGCGATGGGAGGCTATCGGTCGAATCGCAATCGGATCGACGCGTTTCTCATCGTCGTTTTAGCCGTTCTGGATGCGGTGTTGGCCGGCAGCAATCTTGGTAGGCGCGGTTATTTCCTTATCGGGACATAATGTTATTATGACCCACTCGGGTTTTTATCAGTGTTTTATTTAGTCATCGGTACCCGGTTTGATCTGTGCACTTGAAGTGAAAGCAGATATGATGTATACCGCCACATCTATGATCTCTCTTTCCCGCCATATCTGTTACTCAAGTATCGATCGATTCTTGCTCTGGTTTTCTTTTTTTCCAACTTCCGAAGATTAATTTTTCTGCCGATCGATTTTTTTATTGGGATGTAAAAACCGCGAGTCGTAAAAAAACGGGTTTACGATTCCTACAGATCTGCATTTTCGAAATTCCTCGTTGTGTTTTTTGCAGCTGCAAAGTGGGGCTGAAATCGCTGAACATGTTTTTAATTTTTCTGCATACTGTATATCTGCCACTTGTGCCGCCATTAAACAAGTCAGCCGGTAGGTGCATGACAATCGTAATGGCGGCCAAGGTACGCCCACCGGACTTTCCCACGTTGATAATAAGAAAATGTGGGATTTTGCGTCGAATTATCAATAGTAAATAGTATTCACTTGTATGATTTCACAATTTCATGGTTATTATACATTTTTCATGCAAAAAACGGGCCAATCATAGTCGTTTATAAACCTAGTTTCCTGTAAAGAGGCGGGGTGCATGAAGACCACGCTTGTCCTGAGACGCTATAAATAACAAAAAAGTTTTTCTTGAACGATGTTGTGATTACCGCTATCCGATTTCATAAGATTGGTCCCAATGTCGTCAGACTTACATTTATTGTGCGATTAAAACCAGTGAAACGCAACCTATTGACTCCGAAAAGGAGTCGACCTTGAATAAACGCCCCCTGAGAAACTAATCAGGGTGGACGAACAGCAACAGATTACACACGCAGATCGCAGATTATATACAAAAAGGATATTATTCGAAAGGATTCGATATCATCGCTCCAATCGAGGCTCCAATGCAGTGTTATAATTTGAAGTACGTGATATCGGGTCCTCTTGAGCTCATTTCGCCAATAACAAATGTTCATTGATGTCACCCTTCATAATCATTTTTGTCACGCACAGAACCCCTTTCAGTAATCCGCATTCTATTTCGAGCAATCCGCAAAACGTTCCATTTTTTTTCCTTCTCCTTTATTTGACCCGATCCGCATGTCATTCAAATGCGTTGTGAAGGAAAAAGTGGCACAATCGTTCTCTCTTTCCTTTTTTATAAAGCCGTCATGGCATGCATAATCATACATCAGCACGCAACCATAGTACTTTTGAAAACATGGGCGGGATTTGCGCGATCCGCAAAACGTTCCATTTTAGAATTCGGTGCGATCCGCAAAACGTTCCATTTTAAAACTAGGGGCGATCCGCAAAACCTTGGCAAAACGTTCCATTTTAAAACTGGGCGCGATCCGCAAAACGTTACAATGAGGACCTTTTTTATTTACGTATGTCCTGCCTTGGTATGTCTAAACTAAACAGCGTCAGGAATTTTGTTCTGCCGAAGAAGTCTTTTTAAAAAAGATTTGACTGTATTCGAAAGTTTCGGACGCCGGAAGTAGGAGTAAAATGGCCGATGAAGGATGCTCCTTTCCGATTTTTCGTGCGACAGTTTAAAATGATTATCGGAAATCCAAGGAAATCCTGACACAGATAAACCAAGGAGATAAACTGATAAATACTATATGGGGAGACAACTGCATATGTTTCGTCTTGTAAAGAGAGACATTTTTGGCACGGATGGCGCATTGCGCATGCGCACATCGAACAAAAACCGAAAGTACCAGAATGGAAAGGAAAAGCAAGTGGTGTTATTTTCAGTTTTCGCATTGTACAAGACTGGGAGAGCATCTGGTAAGGAATGCCGCAACTTCAGTCGGTCGATTATATACTAGGGGGATCATGTTTTGAGGGATTATGTTTTTGAGGGGGTGGATCGAGACCCGCACACTGCAAAAGGAAATTGGAAAATCCCTCGTTGGAGGGCGTTGCCATCGTGGTTGCAAATAGTAATGAATTGCATTTTTATGATTATTGTTTTTATAATAATGTGCATTTCATACGCTTCTCGCATTATTAGTGGCTTTTAGTTGCGGCGTAAAATGGAAGCGTCATTTTCCTGAATTCCTCCCATATGAAAAACGTCACAAAGAGAACAAGTATTAAACACATTCATAATGGAAAATAGAAAGGGGAAAAATGCACAATGCTGTTGACATGTGCAGCACAAAATGGCATGATTATTGACAAACAAAAAAAGAAGTATCGATCGTCCTTGTCTAAAATTAAATTTCAACCTGTTGGGGGACATTGAACAAATTGGATTTGTAGAAAAGCGAATGTAACGGTTGTTGGCACGCAAAAAAGATGAGGTTGGCCTAAATTAATAAGATCATTTTAAACGCAAACAAGATAAGCGCAGTTGCTTTGCTCTTGTGGGCGCCATTTAAAAGTTAATTAGCATTATATTATTATTACATTTTTACGTTATTTGGCGACCTAATTCTTGAACAAATTATAACGATACTGCATTTTTGTTGTAGAAGAAATATTTAAGTGTGCTGTTTGTTTTTATGTATCGATTTCGTTTCCGTCAACAGTGTTGTAACTTATGAATAGCAAATGGGACGTAAACAAATTTACAAAATGGTGCCATACGCCATTGCATAGTCTTGTTTTCAGTCAGTTAATAATTATAATTGAAGCAAGCTGGTAAGCAAAAGATTTTGCCACAAATATCGATCGCTGTACTATAGCTAGCCAAAGGCGTAATTTTCGGGGATATTTTGCTTTTTTTAATAAAATGCACAGCTTGAATTAAATCATCTGCCTGAAATATTAATGGATTTCATCCAAATGTTGAATCGTTTTTAGAGGCTATGATTCAATATAATTATTACTCTCTGTGTAAATGAAACGTGAAAGGGTTTGAATTGAATCCCGCCCAGCCACGCCCCCTCAGTTTTATAACTGGAGGCATTCATGTTTTAGATGGATGGATGGATGAATGAAAATTGCACCTTTTATGAGCGCTAATTTATATGCACAACACTATATGAGCGTTTCGCAGACACGTGGTCAATCGATGAATTATAGTATATTATATTAATAGATCAATGAATAGTGAATGGAAATAATTAAAAATAAAATGGTGGCAGGGACCATGTGACACTAATTGCCGATATGCGGTCATTAATATGGGTTTTGTGCGCCAGAAACAGATGACCACGTGATGTAATGGCGTAAAAGAGGGAGGAGATTAGCGGAGCATGTAATACGGTCCTTGTTGGGGTTGTTGTGTGGGGGAAGGTCACGTGGTTTGTTGGCTTTTCTCAGCAGGAGCTTTCTTGTCGTTGAACTTGCAGTAATATGTGTATTGCAAGGACGAGTGGTCGAAAATAAAACCCCCAACTTTTTGCATGTTCCACGAAAGTGTTTGGCACTTATCCCAGCAGCGCCACTTTCAAGTGGAGGTGAAGTACTAGCAATGGTAGTAAGTGAAGTAGTGCGACACAGCGCCCCCTATCGGGCTTAATTGCCGGTTCAGCATCTGGTTTGCTCGCGGAATGAATGGCAGGATGGGGGGGGGGTGGGGGGGCAAATGGTAAGGCACACATATGTCAACCCTGCGTTATCGTATGTTATCTGAAAGTTTTGTGGCTGCCTGGTGCCACTCAAATCAGTGTGGGTGGTGTGGTGGTGAAAGGATATTTTTTGGGACCATAGGGACCTTGAGTTTTTCTTCTTTTGTTTTTGTAAAGACGTAATTTCCAGATTTGTTTTGGGACTAATGGCGACTAATTGCACTTACATAAAGTAGATTGCGGTGAAGCACTTGCAGCGATCCATAGAGGGCGCTGATGTCGCATTTCTGATCTTCAGGGTGGGATTAAAAGATGAATGACGCTTTGACTTGACCTTGAAGCGAACGACATTTTTTCACATTTCAAATCCCATCAATCCAAGGTTGTAAGTTTTTATTTATTTCATGCACAAGTATTTTCTTTGACAAATGTCCATATTTTTCACCCTCCAATGGCAGCATTACTTACATGAGTCATGTGCTTGTGTGTGTGTGTGTTTGATTGCAAGGCTGTCTTGTTTCTTTCAAAGAGGAGTGACACCAACTAGCTGTGACGTCACCACAACAAATGGCTATGGAAACATGGTCGGTCGGTGGTGTCAAATTCATGCCGGTTTTTTACCCCGTTTTTCTGTTAGTACAGTCGTAAAAGCCGATAACTATCGCCCCTTTTATCGTGTTATATACGGAAGTACTTCACTGTATATATTTATATACCAAGAACTTAGTTCAAGTTGGGGGATCATTCGTTAACGACGTCCGGTGTTGAAAATAAGGTCACAAGTAAAGGAACGGGAAGGGGTAATTTCGCAGAAAAATCATAGACGTAATTTATGGATGATCCCTTTGTGTGTTTTTTTTTCTTTTTTGTAAATCACTTTAGACGTTTGTGTACAAAGGGTGAAAGGTCAAATAACAATTTGTTTTTATTTAAAAAAAACTGTTTCTTGTAATGGTTCAAAGAAATAAAGGTTAGTGTTGGAAATCCCAGATGATCCTTGAAATTAGTGGAATTCCTTGGTTGAACCAAAGCCAAATGCCAGGATTTGTTCACTTATTCCGCAGAGACCAGGCAATTGTTTTTGCGCGCCATCTGGCGGTGAAACGAGGGGATAACGCCGTTTACACAGTGTAAAATTAGCACTGAATCCGTGATAATTTTAGAAGAGCCGGTTTCAACATTTTCGGTTTTAATTTACACGTGTTTTTTGAGGGTGATTCAAAAGATTTTCTGTATTTAAACCTGGGAATGAAGGAAAAATCAAATTTTTCTAACTTATAAAGAACTTCATTTTTATTTTGCATGTGACACTTGATATAATATGGCACTTGTCGTCACTCACATTAACAAAAAATAATGGAAACTGAAAGGTCACTGATTGAAAGCTATGAGACATGTATACAGGCTTACATAACTTTCAACAACATCACTTGGAAACTTGTTGAGTTATTGGAAAATATTTTGTTTTTTCACCCCAAATTTCACAGATTGAAAATCTGGTGTTGTATAAATAAGAAATACAAAGATTTACCATATGAAGGACATGGCAGATTTTGAAGAGCTATTATAACTTACAAATGTTTTCCGTGTGTGTTTTTTATTTGTGACATTTTTTTCCTGTTTTGAGTTTAGGCAAAAAATTATTATTGTTTCAAAATGTCCCAGTCTGTTTCTGTTTTCTCCCCCTTACATTGTATTTTGGCTAGAGATTGTTTTAAGGGGAAAGTTTTGAGGGTTTTAATGGTGTTATGACTGAAGGTACAGACAAAGTGCTGTTGACTAAAAACTCACTTGTGTTGGACCTTGTTTTTAAAAACACTATAAACACGCAGTTTTGGTCTCTGTTTGCCGAGTGATGGGTTCATTTGTAACATTTAAAACATTTATGCAGCGTGAATTACGTGTTCATGGGAGATGTAAGCGAATTATACATTGAGATGGAAGCTTATTGGACAGCTTGCTGCATCTGGATGTGGATTATGTTTTGGGGCCATTTTGATGGAGGAAAAATGTTCCAAGAGTTTGTTTGGTTAGGGTGGAATGGGGAAGGATTAGCCGGTATGAAGGGCCACTTCCGGTGCTCATTAGTGGCAAATGGCGCCGACGACAACTTGCATATATCGAGGCATATATAGACTTATGTATTTATATGTACGTATATGTATTTATTTCTACTGTATATATTTATTTTCGGTCAACGAACGCACTGACAATAAATACAGTTGAGAGTTTTTGAACTTTAGCCAAAAAATCTCCTTCCAACAGCTTTTTCTGGCTGTTTTCCACTTTTCCATCCATGCACACATATGTAACGTAGTACACATAAGCAATTGCGGCTATTTTTCTATTGTTAAGCAGTTGAATAATGCACAAAATGCCCGAATGCGTGGGTAGCAATTCAATTTCACGTCGTTTAAAAAAGAAAAGGGAATTGTTTCATTTTTTGAATTGTGGGAACTGAAACAACAAAATGTTCAGTGTTGACAAATACCAAAGAAAATCATATCGTTACTAGTCTTTTTATATTTTTACGTTGAAATCTAGTATAAAATTGAAATGATATTGCCTCGAAGCTAAATGGAAATATAATATGCACATAAAGGGATAAACAATAAATTTTAAATGTTAAAATGACGTATTTTTCAAAACTATATAATGCTTCCAGGCCTAATCACATGGCAGAGATGATTTTAATTCGCACCAACTGTTTATACGTGAAGGCCGCCATTTTATATATTTTGCGTTGGTGCTTGCATACAGTGTACCGAGTGTGTACATTGTATAAATAACATTGTAAACTTGAGGATCACGTTTCAAAAGAAGTTATATTTATAAAAGTATACACCAGTTTTTAATTTACCAAAAAAGCTCAAGATTCACATGGCAACTTTTATTACTGTCATCATGTCCGTTTCCGCATTATCAAATTGCCTTTCAAGATAATAGTTATTAATTTGATGATGGAAATACAAGACTAATGTAATTATTGACCGAATTTGTATAAAAGTAGTTGGTGGTTTAACATTTATTTTGAATCTAAGCAATATCTAAGCATGATCTAAGTATAAAGAGAGCCATCTTGTGAGAAAATAGGAAAAACCGGGAAAAACTGATAAATTGCAATTCGATGTTGTTTCAGATTTTAGATTACAACGGAAGAGTAAACTCGAAAACAAGTGCTATTAAAGTGCCGTACAATATACTATTAAGTGAACAACATCTAAAATCAATATGCTTTTGCTTCGTTCAGTCGAGCGAATGAAACACGAGAAGCCGACGGAGGTTTATTTGCTGAAGCGCGTTCTATTCTAGCCGCCAGATGGCGTCGCACTTGCCGCTGCTCTCAAATGCCAAAAACTAATTGCGACGGGGCTTTGCCATTTATTCTCCCTCAAATAGTTTATATTTCGATTACAAGGAGTTGGATCCGACTCGTTGATACAGTAATATCAAAATTCGAAATGATTGTGGAGTTTTATTTGCCACGGTTTAGGCAGTGCAATACAGTCGACTGCAGCGCCATCTGGTGTATGGGATGAGAATCACATTCGAGAAACCCAAGGAGAAACCAATGGAGAAAATTGTGGAATTGGAAGGTGGTTGAAACCCTGTACGATTTTGAATAATAGGAAAACTAATTGCTTTGGGAAAACGTTAATGTAAGAAACAATTATTTTTAAATGCTGACACCAGATGGCGCGTTGACAGCGCTGTTGATTCTGCTGGCCGCTGAAATCAGTGACTGAGCTCGTTATTTTGGAATCCCCCGATTTACGCGATTATTTGAAATGTATAGCAGTACAGTTAGTACATTTTTCTTTTCCATATTATATGCTAATAACCTCGCTTTGCGCGGGTTTTCTTTTACGCCGGTTTTATAGTGAAGAACTTTTATCCATGCATCGCGTAAATCGGGGGATTGGTGTGTTAATTTCGTTGCATGCGGCTTTTTTCTCTTTCTCGCAAGCTTGTTAATATTGCATATCTAGCACCACCGCTGTTAACAGCTGCACACACCGTCTAAGCACTGAGCCCTTGTTGGCCCCTTTTGTTTACTTTAGCACTTTTGTCAGGCACCCTAAGGACCTTCCAGACGTACGCGTGCGATGGTCAGCATCTGGTCATCCGTTGTCCGCGCACAACCATCGTCAGTGTTCAATTTGCCCAGTATGTTCGCCAAGCCTCTGCTCACAAGAGGTGTTCCTCAACGCCCTCCTTGTCCACATCTACATCCACCTCCACGTCCACATCCCAAGGTCAAGGTAGCACTACCTCTTCATCAGCGAACGCGTTGTCTTCGTCGTCCTCGGCAGCTCTTGCTGATGCAGATGGTACCGACTGTCTAGCCACCAATTCAACTCTTCAGGTAATGTACTTTGGTGTGTACTTCCCCATATAATGTAGGCTTTGATAGAAAGAGAAGACATGCATGTACATGATCCTTGTTGAACTTTTGGATCCTTGTGCACTTAATGATATCGGATCACTTACATTAATTAAGATACCTACTTATAATATGTATTTGTTTTGCAGTACCAGCTATTCACAGTGGTGGTGGAAACGTGCACTGAGCAGAAGCAATGCAAGTTGTCTACAGCGGCTCACGAGTTCGGCAAAGACCCGTGTCCAGAAACGGAGAAACACGTTGAAGTTGTTTTCAAATGCAGACCCAGTTGAGTTTCAAATAAAACATATATTTTGTATATTTTATAGTGCATTAACTTGTATTTTTGTCTATATTATTATAATGATTTGGACGTTTTATTTCCCAGACTGAAAGAATTTACGAAAAGCTGTCGAAGTGCAGTACCTAAATGTATAATCTTCTCCTTAAGACATGTTATTAATAATACCCTTTTTAAAAAATGGGAATGTTTTCCTGATAGGCGATAATTACAGTTCCCGGTACTTGAAAACTATATTTAAAGTTTCAATTGCATGTTGGAGCGTGACTGGTTTTTGTTTTTTGCTTGTTGGTTTCCAAGTTAAATATACTGTATATACAGTGTGCGTTAAAGAAAATGAAAAAGTGGGTTAACGAGCAGATAAGTTTTATTAACTTTATGATTTGATTAGTGCAATTACTTTTTCCGTTACGAATTAAAATGTATGTACTATATAAATTGACAGGAAATATTAATTACTTATTGTTTCATGTTCATTTGGTTGTCCTATGTTTATTTTTTCCACATTTTGCATTAGCTATAAACATTGTCATAATCCTAATACGTTTATTTTCCCTCTTTGCAAATTTGTTTTTGGCACACCCTGCGTGTAATTTGTCAACTCCAAATTGGCTCAATATTTTTTTGTTATACGGCAGACGTGTCACTGTGAATTTGAAAATGAGAATTCATCGCGTTTATTATTAGTGTCTGCAATTTGCTAATTTATTTCCTGGAACGAGTTCAAATTGGAATGTAACTTTGTAAACTTCGTTCCTAATTATATGTATATGTAATTAGTATATTTAGTCGATGCAACGCTGAAAGAATGTCTTCCTTATGGACTTACAGAAACACGATACAGCTATTAAGTGCGTGTTCTGACTGTGAATATTCCTGTTGGGTAATTTCAGATGAATTTGTGACAAAAGTCATATGCGAAGGTGAACAACTGCAACTGAAGTGCCAGAAGGGAACTCGGATCGCCATCTACTCGGCGAACTTTGGCAGGAGACAGCGCGGATGCCTGGAATGCCCGCAACCTGAAGGAATGGAAGAAGAAGGTCGGAATAGGTTTCGTTTGACATTGTTTGTGTGAAGATAAGTTGCGGAACATAAAACGGCTGCGGCTATTTCTGTAACACAGACACGAATTCCTCGTGATGTATCTTTGCAGAGTGCCAGGCGAGTTACGCCACCGAGATGGTGATGAGGATCTGCCACGGACGAAGAAAATGTAACATGTTGGCCGACATTCAGACCTTTGGCAACCCGTGCAGCGAAGGAGTGAAACCCTACCTTCGTGTGGTTTACACTTGCGGTCAGTATTCCTTCAACTTAATTTTTCTCCAAAAACGGTTTCCCGGTATTTAATCGCAGGGATTTTGTTTTGCAGTTCCAACCAAAGTACTTAAAAGTATGTACCTGATAAATGGAGACGGAGAAGATGAGGAGGAGGCGAATGACGGTGATTTGGACCTGGTGGAAGAATCCAGTTATCCTCCACCGCCAACAGATGACACGCCAATAATCGATGGAGAGGAAATCTCGCACGAGCAAGTGAAACCAACGAAACCCTCAAAGAAGAAGCCACGTAAGCCCCCGCCATACATTGCCAACCATGAAAGCTTGCCATTTACGGTGTAATACTCGAAAATAGAGAGAATTAGCCTGGCGTACTGAGTAAACTCACGGGTCGATGCACTTATTACTGCGATCGATCGGTGACATTTTGCTCTTCGCTATTTGCGTAACGGTTTCGGTGCAAGTCTCGCATTGAAGTGTGCCCAGCGGATAATAGCGTAGATTGCCCGTAAGCATTCATTATGTATTTCCTTCCCCCTTCCATTGCTTAAAATGTAGTTATTATGTGATATTTGCTTAGCGGGGAAATTTAGTCGCTCATTGTTAATTGGCTGTCTTTTAATAACATGAATAATAATCTCCAAATTAGATTTGTTTCGGCACAGTAAAGGTTTTGTATTGTGAGATGTCCCCAACTTGCTGCATCCAGGACATGGGAATCATATGAATTATTATTTTGATTAATTTAATTTCATTTTATTCTATTTTATAGATCAGTATTAGAAAACTTTATAGAAACATTGATCAAATTACGGATTTTCATTTCAACAAGTGATGTTTATTTACAATGTGCCATATTTTCAACATGTACCACTGGGAATTGCGACCTGTAAAACCTGAAAATAGCCAGGCCATATGCATGTAATGCAACGTAGGTCTACTTGTATAGAATCCTTGTTTGTAAAGAATTTGCAGCATGGAAGTCAGGTGTGTATTTATTATTTGTTGCATGTTATACTGCGCACATGGCACTCGTGTTTACTTTCAACCGTAGATGATTTTGCGGGCAATATGTACTTTGTATAGATCTGGAAGTCTTATTTTTCCCCGTGTTTAAAAGGCAGTGAAAAATTCCGGCCATTGACCATTCGTAACGAGCTGACGTAAAGAATTTGGTTTCGGAGCAACGCAAGTCGGGGACAATCTCACAATTTCACTGTAAAATGTTGCACCAGCGGTTAGGAAAAGCAATAAAGTTAGGGAATTCAATTAAATGTAGCCTGGAATTTACTTAAGAAAATGACTGGGCATCCCTTAATATTCAATGTATAGGTCGCCCCACTCCTTTTCCAAACAAATGCATTGTTTGTTTGTTTTTTACATTGCTGCGTAATCAACCTAAGTGCATCCGAAATCCAAAATGGCTTGCTGTGAATGCTCCTGCTTGTACAATTCTCTTTGGAACTGCATCTGCATGCAGTTTGAAATGCTCAACGGCGACACCAAAATGTCTGTCCGTGTTTTTTTTTTCGGCATGATTTATATAAGCATCTTGCAAGTGACTATTCGATGTCATCTGTTTGACTTGCTGCTAGTTCTGGAAAAAAGAGAGAGAAAAAAAAAGCCAATGTCCCTGTTGATTTTCCAGAGCCTGCCAAGTCTTTTTCTTCCTCCTCCTCTTCCTCAACCTTTTCCCCTGAAATCCACGACCCCGACAACTCGGACAATGTGTCTTTACCCTCGCCAACCTTCTCTCTACCACCTCTGTCCACTGGTCGAGATGTGCAAGGCGATGATAGTGACGAGAAAAAGGAAGATGGTGATCAGACAAACTGCACAGAGTCTGTGCCACCCGAAAGGGACCTCACCATCGGCTTCATAACCGAGTGGATCGGAGCGTACAACTATCTAAAAGGTTTGTCTCTCTTTACCAAAGTAAGACTGTAACCCATCAATGACATCATCATCATCATCATCCATGTCTTCATCCCTTCCCTCAGCTGCTGTCTCCTTTTATTTTTAGTTGATCCCTTTCAGTGCCGTGTGCTAAACCGTATTAAATCACTAACGTACCGCGACTTGTATCTTCCATGTGGACGGTCGTTAACATTGGGCATGTACTGACAGACCACATATGTTGCATTTTTATGTTGTTTCTTTTTTGTGTTTACTTCATACACGTTTCTAGATTTGTTACCAAAAAAACACGTAAATGTAGAGTTTCCAACCTCCCGGAACCTCTTCCTATATATCTTTGAGAATGTAGAGTATATTTAATGAATGTGACATTAGATTATAATGATTAATAATTGTGGTAGTAGTATGTAACAAATTTTATCTGTTTAGTTTGGTTTTTCTTATAGTACTTGGATATATAAATTAATGCGCCGCGTGGATGAACGCGTGTTGGTGATCATACATTGTTTTGAATGATTTGGTGAATTTATCAATACTAATTAGTTGAAATATGTGAAGCTGAATAATGTTTAACTGATTGCTGTCCTCGGTTACAAATGTTTGAACAGGTTGGATAGCAATCGGTGGACAGATGTGCGCTGAATTAACAAACCGAATTACGGCAGCGTGTTAAACGCGCGCTGAATTACAATGAGTTCGAGGAGATGAATGCGATCGAGTCTAAATAATGATCCCTTTCCTACATAATGAGATTGAAACTGCTGTGATTTGATAATGTTAATTTAAATTTGAATTACTGGTGTTTGATTTGTACCTTAAAGCGAAATCGCTTTTAGGTTAAATATTGTCTGGTCTGTGCAATTTGCTCCAATCACAAGTTTTTAATATTTCAATATTCTCATTGTCCACAGGAATAGTTTTTCTCACTTTGTGGTAAATCGTAATAATAGTACACTAATGGAAAGTCATTGAATGTGGAGACATTTGAGTACTGAATTTGACTGCATCTTTGGCCGCCATTGTGCCAGTCTGACTGGTGTAATGGCGTGCATACACGCTGAATGAAATATATAGTAGGTATTTACGGATTAATTAGGTTAGGTGTTGATTACTTGAGATAAGATTTGATGTGGAATGGGTGATTGAGGCCCATATGTTTTTTACCAGAGTTTTGTGCCCTTTGTAGATAATACCGAGAAACTGGCCCTGTACTTGACGGTGAGCATTTCGGCCGGATTGGTGCTGTTCTTAGTGGTGGTTGTGGGACGACTTTGCGTGCAGAAGCGAAGGGAAAGGGCCAGAGCTCAACTGAACATCTCGGAACCTTTGCCGAACGGTTTCGGCGATGACATGTCGGACTTGGACCAGGACATAACCGACCTATCCCACGGTAGTTCCCGCATGCCGGAACCAAATGTGGAAATGGTGCGCTACACGAGCAGATCCACTATGAGGAGACAGGACAGCGACACAAATCCAAGGGCCCCAATGGCACGTACTCACAACAACTACTATTACAGTTAAGCCGAGCGGATGCAAATGTGAAGGAAGTGAACTGACGTGAAGAGACGAGGAGGACGTGTTCAAATTCAGGGTCTATAATACCTAGTATAAATCCTGACAACGAATATGACGGGTGCTACACATTGTTTTATATTTGATCTGGTTGATTTTAGTGATTTACGCAGTTTGCGTTCAAAGAGTAATGGCCGGTTAGACATTTTCTTTCCTTTCGCCGTGAATTTCACCGGAATACACTCCGGATGCTACGCCGGAGGTAATATGAATTGTACATATTTATGTATATTTGCGCCATGCAGCGTTAGTTTCACATTTTGACGCTCAAATTTGCGAGATGTGTACATATTTTATACGTAAGAAAAAGTGAGAGGGAAAGAAAAACACAGTTATATATCGTTTTGAGATTGGAGGAGTTAGTATGTACGGAGGCCGTGGCCAGTTTTTGCAGAGAAATTTTATATATATTGTAAAAGCGCGTTCGGTTTCCGTGGCAGCATGAAAAATACACTCTTATTATGACAATCTGGAGATATTTGTTTTTGAAATGAATTTTAAAAGAATTTTCCACTCGTCTAATTATTTTTACTGAAATGTTTCGTCACTGGCATATGCTGCAACTGGCATGCAGCATTTTTGCATTTTAAAACATGTACATATGTTTACATATCCCTTTCAACAACATCCCAGACTGTTGGACATTGTATTGTGAACTTCGCAGAGAAGGAAAGAATAAAGTTGCAGATTCACCAAGTAGTAAAGGCATTTATTTCCAAAAAAATCCATCCGGTTTCTTTGTTTTTCTTGCAATTTTCTTAGTTTACAAAATAGGTTAATTATTTATTTTACGGCCGTAGTGAAAAAGACGGTCGCTATTTTTCAGTGGTGGATCTGCTACCAATTTGCCATTTTGAGATGCTGCCATCAAGGACACAATATACTACCTGCGGTCCTTGCTGCCATCAAAAGCTGTGATTTGATTGCCGCAGATCAGTCGGGTACCATGTTACGTTCCGCTCCCTTTCGGTAGCGGTGTTGGCAACAGTTTGAGTTTTGGGAACTCCCTCCAGGGTGCAGCACTGTCGTACTGGCAAGTCGCGTTCTCATAAGAAAACCATGCTTT
>JAQIWR010000105.1:0-30033 GCA_034695945.1 Glomeris hexasticha
AGAAAACATCTTTCAAATATCTCTAATAGTTTGTGAGATAATTGACTGGGTCGTATAACTTGTTACACCCTGTATAGCATGACATACGAAAGGAGGATGAGATCCTCTCAAAACGTCAATTTAGTGATGGTTCTGTGATAATTTGGGGAGCGTTTGGATTCAACGGCACCGCAGATTTAGCCTTTGTGGACCACAAATGAACTTTGAACTCTATATAAGGACATGCTTTCTGAACATATGCTCAATGCAGGATCAGACATTTGTGGCCCAAAATGGATACCGTATTTCTTTGAGTATTGGCCCGGGCCTGTATTATTTATTGGTAAGACTTTGTCAGGCCAGTATTCGAGGCCAGGCCACTGCTTCAGGTTGGCTTCTATTTTCAGGAAATAGTAATGTGGATTCTAAAACTACAAAACAGATGGCTTTATTGTTTTCATTCCACCGCTTTACAATTGCTGTATGTTATTATTGAAACAGATAGGTGCCATATGTATTTTATAACTAATCACTATCCTCGTCCTTGCTTTCTTCAGTTTGTTCCAGGAATAAAACATTTATACTCCAGTTGTATTTTTAGTGTGTAATTATACCCGGCTTAATTTTGGGACAGGCCTTTATTTAAAATTTTTGTTTTCCAACCTGGCTTATACCATGCCAGGCTAGTACATTAGATCAATGCAAGCTGCTTATCAAGGAAATACGGTATTCCAACAAGACAACACACCTGTCCATTCTTCAAAAACCACTACGGCGCGGGCTGTGACGACAATTTTATTCTGTAACTGGGTTACGATTGAACCTTAAAGGAGAGCTGACACGGTTTTGTAAGTGCTCAATAACTCCGTTAATAATTTTTTTAAAAACATTTTCCTAAGGAACTTGTCGTTTAAATTTCACGTTTACTTTCAACAGTCTTAAAAATATGTGTCCTTACAAAAGCGTGTCAGTTCTCCTTTAAATCATGCAAAACCTTATTACAGCAATGCCCAACAGAGTATATAACACAATACCACATTGGTCACTAAATGTTAAAGTTTTGTCCCGGTCCGGATAATTATGAAACAGAAAGTTTCCACTGATTTTACTTCTATATTTATTGGAATCCTAAGTTGAGGTTTTGTAGCAAATTAAATGCATATTTAGCACTTGAATGCGCATGTATATTTTGTTAGATGAATATACAATTTCACACAAACATGATAAACGACTTCCAATCACATTTCAGTTTTGAATTAAAATTATACACTTATTTAGAAAAATTGATAAATAAAACTATGTTTAACCTGCATGTATGTACGTACTATGGTACGGCATTTTGGCAAAGCACTTTGGAAAATATATAGAAAAGGTGAAATGAAACAATGAATTGAAAATGGTATTGTCAAAAAACGATGCATCGGTCACAACTCTTTTGGTAAAAGCATTTGGAGAAGAGCATGTCCATTAGTCAAAATCGACAAAATTGGTTTTCCGCGAGATGTTGCTGCACGCGAACGGTATCTCGGATTGCTTGGAAAATGGGAAATCAATTGAGAAACGTTAAATTGCTGCAATTTTCACCGACAAACGCTCAATAAGTCAACTTTTGCCATCTTTTTCATTTTTCATCCGCCGGCAATCGCAACACGGAATCAAAATCCAACAGTACTCAAAGAAACGACAATGGATATGTGATTTTTGGGACAGTATCTTGTCACAGTTTATTTGGTCACAGTATTTCTGTCATATTCATTTCATCACAATATCTTCGCATTTATTTTGGCACAGTAAACTCGTCACATTTAAATATGTGCAATTTCGTCACGAGGATGTCATTTCTCCACAATGCCAAAATTAATGCGATGAGTTTAGCGTGTCAAGTTTCATGTGACGAAATGAACGTGTTTCATTGAATGTGTCCAACTTATTACTGCGAAGCAGCATGTGACGAAATGAACTGTGACCTTATGTATGGGAACCGTTATAATGTCAATACATATAAAAGTGTTATGTGGGAAAATTGCAGCAAGAAATTCACTTAACCCTTTTGGCTCTTAATGCAGCCGTCGACACGCCCCTTTTCTTAAAACGCGGTCTCCAGTTTGTTGATAAGTTTTTGAGATGCACAAGATTGTAGGCCTAAGTTATTTGTAAAACTTTGTCCGGTGTTGTTAGTATGTTATGTGTAGGGTTTACAAAACAGGATGTCAGAGCGGAGCGAGAGGAACTCGTCCCGTCACTTTGTTTTATTTCACGAAGTATTCCAAAATGTATGTTGATAGTTTGTATATAAAAAAAAGATGACATAGAAAACAAATAACCCCTTTTGAAGTTGCATGGTACATTAGTGGCAGTGGCAAAACAATCGCAGTTTTGTTGTGTAGCGTTTCAGGACTTGTGAAACATGCCGGTTACGAGATGGATGTTGAACGCTAGACTCAGTCCCGTGAGAATGTAAAATATCCAACTCCATTTGCTCGAACCTGCAATGAGAAACCGAAAAATGTTATGATTTCACATTTTAGGAATGCCAACACTGACATGGTTTTGTCATGTCCCCTGTAAGTTAATTAACAAGTTTTGCACTAGAATAGATCTATGTGGACTGTACCCGCCATAATTGCACATTACCTATGGCGGCTTGTTTCCTTTCGACTTTATCCGTTGCGCGTTCATCTTTTCCGCTAACTGAATCGTTTAAGTCACTTTTACGTCTTAGGGCCATTGTGTCCTCCAAAGCACGGTGGTCTCTTTTAAGGGCATCCCACTGATCCCGCAAAGTGCCCGTACGCGCTGGTTCACTTAAAACCGAAAACCTGTCGTCTCCTGCTTCGGACTCTGCAAATGAAAGCAGAATGGACCCAATTGGCCCTTATTAGCAAATATGGAGATAATTAATGTGACCTCTTTAAGCTGAATGGGCCCAATTTAGTCCAATATACCCAACGGAATTGAATGGTTTTAATGATGTTCTAAGAGTCTAAAGAGCCCATTAATCAAAAAGGCTCAAAGGGTCTAATATAGTACAATGGGCCTTATTGATTCCAATTGGCATAATTCTTAGAGTGCAATGGGCCCAATGTCTGCTGCTATAAACGCAACCGCAACCTTGTCGCGAAGCACGTACCTGCTCTGCTGACCGGACAACTGACCGTTACTCCAGGTAGATAAAAAGCATTGCTACGATGACCTGCGCAACAAAAGACCGGTGTTACAACGTGGTAGCTACCGGCTCTCAATGACAACGTACCTGCGTGTCTCGACCAAAGTCCACCGGCAACCCACGACGACTGTGTGATGGTCTTATGTCTGAACCTTGACGGACTGACCAGCGGTCTCCTGCGCTTGCCCACGGCCGCCAGATCGAGCCGGAGGGGTAAGATGGGCCTCGGCACGCCGAACACTCCGCCGATCAAAGGGCTCTTCTGCGGGGTGCCGATCTTCATGGCCTTTATGCCGGAGTCTAAGAAAAGGGCATCTACTAGGGGCACCAGCGGAGGCGGAGTTCCTCCGCTGAGCGGGGAGGAAGTGGTCACTTCGTTGTCCTGCAAGAGGTCGTAGTGGGACGGTGACATGGAGGTGGGGCTTGCACACGTTGTGAAGGTCCTTCCGGAAAGAGACGAGCAGTCGGTGGTGAAAGATGAGGGACCCAGGTAACTGCTGGATGCGCTCGAGGAACCACATCTGGAAATGTTCTACGTATGAAGACTACTGACCCAGGCTGTATTATTTATGAAGTACTCGTACCCTTTCCATGATCTGCGGTTCCTATCGGGTCTTCGCTTGACGGACACGCAGCCGACGGTTACCAGGACGCAGACTGCCGACACCACCATCCGCAAAGCCTTCTTCTCCAAGCCGCTCTTCGTCACTTGGTCATCGACGGGTGTCGCGTGAACCAGGAACAGAAGGAGCCACACGAAGCAGTCGGCCGCATCGATTATCCTCAACCTGAAACCGTTCACCGTCTAAGTGCTTTCCCATCGATTAGCAGTGGCAACTTTCCGTTACTAGCTTTTTACACGTGTTTGCCTGCACTCAGGATTGCGACCACGATGCAGCAAAATCCAACCGCGGCAATGACCATCCCCCACTTTTCGGTCAAGTTTACTATCGAGTTGGACCTTTGCGCCAAGTACCCGTCCATCAGCCAGTGTAGCTTCCTCACTTCCGGCTGGCACAATGAGCCGAAACACAGAGCCAGAGCCGAACATAAAGACACCAGTTGCAAAATGCAGATGAACGTGGAGGTCTTAGGTCGTCTGTTGTCTCGCCGTTCCTAAAAGTAACCAAACTATGTTTTATATCGGTGCGGTCGTTGCACGGCACCGGATGGGACTCACTTGGAGCGCTGAGCATCTTCGCTTCTGGCTCATCTGCCAGCCGAGGAGGTTCGGTTTCAATACCGCATCCTGCCTGGATAGGGTTTGCCGCAATATAATTTGGCACCTGTTGCATAACCTGTATTCGCAATCCAGCTGATGGACGTAAGCGGCCAACTCCATTTCTTCTTGGTCCTTTTCCAAAAAATACGTCACAATTGTTTTAAAAAACCTGGACAATATATAATAATATAACAGCATACTCTCTGTGAGAACCGTACTTGGTTTTTCGGTATAAAATGAGCTAGTTGAGCTATTTTCAGTTGCTGATTCTGGTTGCATTTGTCGCACAGTCCGTTGCTTTCGGGCAAAAGGGTCTTAGGGCTTGCGGTGGGGATAAGGGCTTCCGCACTGTGATTCAAACTGTCGTCGTGTTGTGCCGGGATCGGTTTGTTGTAACCGCCATCCTAATTATCAGAGTGATAACGGGTATTAACAACAATTAGATCTGTTACACATTATGTTTTGCGGACAGTACGTGTAACAATTAACTTTCGGTACCTGATCGAAACCGTTGTATTGATCGCAGTAAGGGCAATCCCAGCAATTCTTATTCCCATAATGCACTTGGGAGTCTCGGTTGCAGAACCAGCAGTTCACTTTAACCGGTGATTTCCTCCTGAAAGAACAATTATTAAAGGTGACGTGACATGGTTTTGTAATTTGCCCTGAAACTTGACCTAAACGAAAATAAGGAAAATAAAGTTATAAGCACTTAAAAGTTTTAAAGTTTGCCAGATAGGAGGTCAAATAGCATGTGAACCTTCTAACTTAATTACCCCTTGAAAGTTTAAAGGTGAACTGACATGGTTTTGCAAGGTACCCTGAAACTTAAACAACCTGAAGACAAACCATGAAGGAACTGTACGTGGAAGTTTGAATTTAAAAAGTTACATATTAGCATTTATAGTTTGATGGGGTAATTAAGTTAGGAGGTTGGCCTATGCTATTGTTGCTCTGAATACAAACTTTTAAGTGCTAATAACATTTTAACTAATTTCCACGAAGATTTTGTTGCAAGATTTATATACTTTCATCATTGCCTTTCAAAATAACTTATTTAAAGTTCGACGGGGTAATTAAGTTAGGAGGTTCACAATATATGCTATTCGACCTCCTATCTGGGAGACTATAAGACTTTTAAGTGGTAATAACTTATTTTTACTAATTTCCACAGAGATTTTATTGCAACACAAAATATATAGACGGGGTAATTAAGTAAGGAGGTTCCTTTACAATGTATTTAAAGAAAACAATTATAATTTATAATTAAAGTGCTCAGTTACTGTACATAATAAAACAAGCATTTACTCTTATAATTAACAAAAATTTTAACAGAAATTTTAAAACAGGACACGTGCATTTGATTGGGCCTAATTGCAGTGTATAAAAATACCGAGCTTTATTTAAATGGTTGGGGATTTCAGCTCACTTTATAAGTAAACATACTTGATCTACGGATTATATTGTTAAAGAAACTGAACTAAAAAGTTATACTACGCGAATTTTGGGTTATTTAAGGTTAATCATCCCGAACGTGTAAAGTCTGCCCTGGTGGGTAGGTGGCGCATCAGTCGAAAAACCGTGTTTCTGAAATAAGGAATAAAAATTAACAGCTGCGAATATAGTGAAAGTCGTACCGCATTTAAATAAGCGAAGATACGACCTTTCTTGCAATATCCGCGTTTTTGGCAACAAGCGGACGGTTAGGCCTGCAGCGAATTTCAAATTCGGCGTCATCAAGCCTCATTTTCGTTAGATTTTGCCGTTTAAACATCTCGGCAGGAAAAACCATCGCCTCCAACAGCGCATTACTTGACACGTAAGTACAACCCGGTATTTCTGAACATTCGGTGTTGTTTATTATGTAATGTAGCGCGGAAAACGCTTACAAAAAAATGGAGCGTAAATGGAGTGCAAATTCAAGAATGATCGCTTCATTTGCGTTTTATTTTCGTGAACGTAGATTGTCCAATAAAACGCAAATTGAGGTACAACGAGTTCTGGTAAATACAATGCCGCACTTACCTGCTCAGTTTGGTGATTTTAGAAGCGGCCGTTTTTTCCGACGAGATTTTTAAACAGCAAAATCGAATGAAAATGAGGCTTGATGACGCCTATTTTGAAATTCGATGTAGGCCTAACCGTCCGCTCATCGACATAAACTCGGATATTGCAAGAAAGGCCGTATCCCCGTTTATTTAAATGTGTTACGACTTTCACTATATCCGCAGCTGTTAATTTTTTATTCATTATTTCAGAAACACGGTTTTTCGACTGATGCGCCACCTACCCACCAGGGCAGACTTTACATATTCGGGATGATTAACCTTAAGCGAAATTAAAAAGTACATGCATGCCATATATGTTATAAACAAACATGGGGAAATATAAGCAAAAAGTGTGTTGACTTGTTGCTGCTTGTAAATTTAGATAAGATTCACACTTCATGGCTCAATGTCACGAATGTAAAGCCTTGTTTACAATCGTTAGCAAGATAATTGCCAATAATTCTCGGTCATGCATGCTCCTTTTATTAGATTTCGTTAAAACGAGGCCAAGAATATATTTCTCTCCTTTGTCGGCTCTTTTTACGCCTTCCTCCCCCCTCCGGCGGCGTAATAAAGTGGACTCACCTTCTACGATGATAACAAAATGCCCCAAGGGTCGCAACACCGCAAAACGCCCCAACAAACAACTCCGTATTCATTCCCAAACATGCAGATTTGACGCCACAAAACAACGAACACGTGCCGAAAGCCAATCTCCGGCTGTTAACTCCGTAAATTCACTAATACAAGACACTGTAGTTGCTTCTCTCGCTGCTAGAGGGCAGCACTAGCTTGCGGACTTTACGGTGTTGCTTCTCCCGCCGGTAGAGGGCAGTAGTATTGACGTAGAGTAGAGTTGAGAATCAGCGTGCTCAGGTTATGACGTTTGCTACTCTCGAAACAGGGTGCCATGTGATTGAACCAAGCAAGGACCAGTCCAACATAAGTACAGATGGCACCCTGTTTAGAGAGTAGCTCACGTCATACTCTCAACCACCTTTGCTCTAGTTGATGGCCAACCCCGTCCTCGGCGCTGATTCGCCTTATACGTAACGCCATTTAACTAAAGCGCTTCGGCAAAAGGTGTTACTTGAAAAATTGTCTTTCAATCCCTGTAATTAATCACGAGACACTTGAACAAACGCCTTCCTCCAACAAACACGACAATTTTAGTTAATTCCAAGCATCTGAAGGCCATTAATTAATGATGTGAAATATTCAGCAAGATTCGTAAATAGTTAGGAAGGCTATGTCTAGATGGCAGCACTAGACGTTTATTTTTCTCTACAGTATGTTTTCGAAATTCCAGTCCTTTTTCGGGTTAAGTAAATCGAAGATATATCCATAACAACGCTAAATCATGTCATGAAATGTTTATTTTTAATCGTAGAGAGTGTTAAAGCCAAGGTTAAAGGAAGTATTTTATAGCGGAATATTTTTTCAGGATGTTGATGTGGGGAGAACGTCACACTAGAGGCGCAAATGGGAAGCGGGTGTTTTGATTGACTTGCAACGAAATCGGCCATTAACAGGTACAAAAACCCTACTAACCCTACTAATCCTTTTTGTTGTAAATTAAAGAAAAAATTATCTTATTTAGAGTTTTTCCTCAAGGAAAACGCAGATTTGTTTACCATCCCATGCGTGCCTAGTGCGGAAAAGGGGCGGAGCGGAGAAACAACGATGATGTTGGCGGGTTGGCGGTGAAGGATGAGTTCGATTGGGCGGATCGCGCCCGCGGCAGCTAATCAGGTTTCGCCGTACCGATGCCGGCGGTGAGAACAGTCACTTGTGTTCCGGTCGGCGCACGGTGAAGGTCGGAGCTGAAACAAGGTCGGCGCCTAATTGATTACTGAACATCTCAAAACAAATAAGACGAGGCATTGGCAAATTATCCCTGACAAGGATGGAGTTAGATAGTCTGACCACAAATCGGTCACAACATTAATCCGAGGTGATGACTCGTTAATCGTAATGATATCGGTGTTGTGTATTTTGGAAATTATATATAAGCCGCGATTGAGAAATCGAAATACGATCGGAGTTATAACGTTATAATTCCAAATTAAATTGCAAACGAAAGCGTTAAATACGCAAATTAACTGCACTATAAAAATCCTGATATTATTACGTAACATAAATAAGAGATATAAAGTAAGTCGTTGTACAAATTATATTAGGTACACCGGCCTATATGTCTATGGGTACACGTATAAAGATGTGACAAATATATTCCTTACAATTGGCTAATATCAGCAATTAATTCTGTTTTATTAGTGTAATGGCAACGGCGTTGTATTTTAATTATAAATTTCTACAAGTGTGTTTTCTACCATATTGTAAATTTCGATGAAATGATTCGTTTCGTCTGCTGCAATTATCTTGCGTAGGAATGTTTCCGCGCGCAACATTTTCGTAACGGTATCATTGCATGTGTTGCGCTACATTTGTGACTAAAGCAAGAATTGCGAATTTCGACACGGAAGAATATATTTATTGCAGCAGTATCGCTCAAAAACTGACAAATCCTAGTACTTATTCGTAGAAACGGAGTTGATTAATAAAGTAGCGCAACAACTACCACCCATCCATCGTTATTTGTTGGGCCATATCATTTTATAATAATAGATAAAAAAATTGTGATAAAGAAAATTTCTGACGCGGCGTTGCAACGTTATTGCGGTGATCAAGTTTCCGCGCAATGTCTCCGTACGATTAACACGGGACCTATTGCGCGCCATCTGGGTTCGCGCAAGAAAGTTGCGCCGCATTGATTCTGACTTTTTTCGTATTTTTTTTCTCCATTTACAGACTCGGTGGTGGATACTTGGCGCTCCAGGAGTGGTTGGACGTGGTTAGTAGCTACTACTGCCTACTACTACCTTATAGAGAAAGTGTGAAGAAAATAAATAAAGTAAGTCCTTGCCCTGGTTTTTTTGTGTGTGCAGGTAAAATTCAAGGATAAAATACGTGGCGACTTGTGGATGTCCATGGCGGATTCCGGCCCTGCTTAGTCACTGGAAGGCCTCTGCATAAGTTGATAAATGTTGCTACTGTGGCCAGGTTTGTATCACAATATTTGCTGAAAATAAAGCGGCATGACTCGCAATGCGGTGTCCACCATGTCCACAACTACAACAGCTGTTTTACGATGTGTTGGTGGTGCCCATCAGGAGAAGACCAAAGCGAAAAGCAGAATGGACCAAGCTTTCACCACCATCAGGCCCATACCGACATCTTCCTTTAAGCCCTTGGTGTCATCTTCTTCCTCGTCATCGTCCTCTTCGTCCAAGTGCGCGTCACCGGGACACGTGATCATCAAGAATGGAAAGATTGACAGCTACAAGTGTGCTGCTGTTGATGACCCATTGCCTGATGATGCTGCCCATGGACTGTGTAACGTAAAGGCACTCCTCTTCCTCTCCACATGGTACTTCTTCAGTTTCTCTACGCTGTTCCTCAACAAGTACATCTTGACGTACCTGAAAGGTGACCCGACTGTCTTAGGTACGTACGGTTAGGGCACATATAGTAAACTTTGGTTAAACAGGGTTCATATACCACTCAGGGAATTGATATAAATGGTGGAATCTCAAAGGGCTGAAATTCTTTCCAGCATAGACAGGTTTTTTAAAAACATAAATAATGCAATCAATGCTCCAAAAATGTCAAATTGTTCACCATAGACAGGTTTTCTAGTACAAAGATGTTAATAAAAACATAAATAATTTTGTCAATGGACCAAAGAAGTTAAACTTTCCACAATAGACAGGTTTTTAAAAACCATAGAAATTTTTTCCAGCATAGCGGGTTTTTTAACAACATAAATAATGGTGTCAATTGACCAATTGAGTCAAATTTTCTACCATAGACAGTTTAAAAGAGAACAAATGATGTGGTCAGGTGTCCAAATAAACCAAATTTTCCATATTAGACAGGTTTTCCATTATAGAGAGGTTTTTATAAACATAAATCATGAGAGTTTGTAATTACCAATGTATAGTGAAATTGGGACGATGATTTTTCATTGCCACGGTTATAAAAATCTTGAAAAATTACGCAAATGTTGACTCGATCCATTGATCATTGTGTAATGGTAATTATTCACATGCCAGTTAATGGCAACTGCAATGAAATTATGACAGGGTAATGACAGGTACATATTATGGTAATTAGGACGGAATTATGGCAAAGGCCGATGATGTTTGTTTGCGTGTTTCCGATCACTTTGTCTTTGCGCGGACATCGCTGGACTACACATAGCTGAATGTAGTACTGTCTGAGAAACAACCTTCAGATTGTGTTAATCGCAAACGGTGGCCATTGCACTTCTGGCCGAACACCTTGAAACGTGGACATGCGTAAATTGTCTTATTAATTTTCATGCCGGGTGGTACGTATACACGTCTGTTTCCGTGTTTCTATAATTTTGTTCCACATTGGAACACTTTATAAGGATACAATGATAATAATTACTTGTTTATTTGTGTTGTGTCATTTATATAGGTACTGTGCAGATGCTGATGACAACGATGTGCGGTCTGATCCAGTTGTACGTGCCGTGTAAATTGTACAACAACGTGGAGCGAGAAGGCAAACCACGCCGCTTCATCCTCAACATGCTCATGGTCGGAAGTATGAGGTAAGACATGAAAGAAGGGCACTGTAGGATTTTTGAGATTAACATTATAAGCTACTATATCCAAGTTGGACTCGAATTTTCCAGGCTTAATAAAGGACACGGTAAATTTTGCAAAACCAAACTCAGTTTAAAAAATTCAAATTCAATGCAAAAAAATTACTACATAAAGTGTTTTTGCACAGTGTTCTGTTTTCTTTTGTGCATTAAATATTTTCAGAATTGAACATAATTGCAGAAAATGTTTGACAAGAAAGTACTACTGCACTGTTGTTGTTCATGCAATGTCTGCGTAAAATGCAATGCACCATCTATTCTGCATAGAATGCTTTTGCACAGAATTCAGTTCCTTTGTGCAGAAAGTTTGCTAAGTTATGCAGAATTCAGCACATAATGTGTATAATGTATTTGATTAGGAAATTTTGAACAGTTGCATGTAATGTCCAATTATTAAAATTCCAAGCACCATATTTTATGCATAAAGGTTTTTGTCCAGAATTTAATTGCACATACTCCTGCACACAATATGATAGTGGTTAGTTTAATTAGTTTAATGTTTGTATTTAGGAAAGTGTTTTTGACAGTTGGAGTTTCACGTGAAACTTTTCCACGTATCGTACGTTACGAAACCGTGTCAGTTGAAAACCGGAATAAAGGAAACCGAAAGTTGTACTATGGAAAAACCTCGACTTTAAGATTTCTTGCCTTATCAGGATTTTTTTGTTTTTAAATTTTGAGATTTCAGTCACGTACGTTGACCGAGAAAGTCGATTGAATTAGCGAGAACCACAGGTTACCTTCAAATTAACGCGCGTCAAGATACGTACATACCGGTGTGCGTAAAAAGCCAAACATTTGCATCTGCTTGTTAGTGGAAAGTGTTAAAAGTGTTGTTCCAGGCAAACAAAAGCCTTCCTTGGCCCACTACTGCAAAACGTCAAACCACAATGTACACGTTTTCCACTTAAAAACCACTTTCTAATGCGTATTGCCACTCTTGATATTGCAAATACTAACACAAATAAAAATGCGTAAACATGTTTTTGTTTATGTAGTATTCTAGTATTCTAATTTGGCCCTTTGGTTATTGAAACAGGTTTGGCACGGTCATCCTGGGACTTATCGCGCTCAAGTGGATATCGGTGTCGTTCACGGAGACCATCAAGAGCTCGGCGCCGATCTTCACCGTACTCATGGCGAGGGTCATTCTTGGTGAACCTATTAGCCTGTGGGTTAACCTGTCCCTCTTACCTGTCATGGGTGGTTTGGCCCTTTGCACTGCCAATGAACTCAGCTTCAACGTTACAGGATTCCTGGCGGCCCTTGCGACAAACGTGGTCGATTGGTACGTATAAGCCGCGGATTGAAAATGCGGTGTTATGGAGAAAGTTTATTCTAACTGTGGGCAATTATATTTTCTTTTTTCCAGTCTCCAAAATGTATATTCCAAAATGCTGATCAGTGGTGACAAATACCGTTACACGTAAGTTATATGGAGAGATTCCACTGTAATTGCACACGGTATAAAAGATTAGATGTAATGTGATTCAGCGACAGATTCAAACTTGGAGGCCATTTTGTTAATTAATTACGACCAGAAGTTGTATTGCAAACATTGAAAAGTTGCTTTCGGCACACCCTTTTTACGCACATACATTATCTTTTGTCGCTGGAAGATTAATGTTCGGCTTTTATCTCATCACCGGTGCATTTTTTTCTATTAGAAATAACTAACCGGTGTTCTTAAAATAACCAGACCTTGCCGAACAAGCCATTGAAGGCTGCTTAGCTATTCATGTCGTCACAATCATTTCAACGCAATATATTCTGATTTTTTGCATGTAAATTGCAGACCAGCTGAGCTGCAGTTCTACACAAGTATGGCGTCGATCGTGTTGCAGATCCCCGTATCGTACCTGTTCATCGACATCCCAAAAGTGCAAGCGAACACTGATGGGAAGCTCTTCGTAGCTTTCCTCTTCAACGGTGTCTTTTTCCATTTCCAAAGTATAACGGCGTACGCGCTCATGAGCTACATTTCTCCGGTCACTCACAGGTAACAGCTGCGAATTATGTAATCGAGTTGCGTCAACGGTTTCGCTTAACGTTTGGCTTTTCGTAACAGTGTGGCGAACACGGCCAAGAGGGCAACACTCATCTGGTTGTCAGTCATCATCTTCGGCAACTCGGTTACCTTCCTTAGCGCCGTTGGAACGGTGACGGTCATCTTGGGGGTGCTGTTGTACAACAAAGCCCGTCAGTACACCGATAAGGCTTACGAGAACTCGGAACTAGATGTGGTCGTTTGGAAAGACGAGAAGGAGAAGAGGTGATTGGGTGCCATCATTCCATGGTGAAAGATCTCACAGGTCCTCGTATCCTTTCCCGCATTCGTGCATATAAAAGGCTCTATGTGCCCTTGGATAGAGGCAACGTATTTTTATATACTACGTGAAAGCAAGTTTTATCGAATACATCTGGTCATTTGCAATGAAAGATGAAATATTTTCATCTAGTCACGTGCACAGTAACAAGAAAATATATAATGAAGTGCCAGTAATTCTAAGCGGGTCCTCTACATAAGGTCACAGTTCACTTCGTGACGAAATGAACTGTGAACTTAAGCCTGGACACCATTTTAAGGTTGATCTGAATGCCAACGGTCAACGCCGCAGCAATATGTCGTACTTTTGTAGTTAGTCTAGCTGTTGGAATAGTTAAAAGAATCCACGGTTAAGTCACTGATGCCTCTGAATATGTTAATGTAATATCAAAAGACTTATTGTGTTATTTGGAAATGTTTTTTGGCGTTTCGATGTGTGAATTCGCGTGAAATACACTCCGAATTCAGCCGGTGTTTACTGCGTGAATTTATTGTATATGTGAAACAGCAAATTATTTTCAAGGTTAAAACATGTTATTTCCTCCCAAAATTCCAATATAATTATTTACACGTGGAATTTTCTAAAATATACTCCGAATTTACTCGGAACGCGCGTTTACAAAAACATTTGACGGAATACATTTCCAAGGCATCCGTTAACCGTGTAGTAAAATAAATCCTTCAAATATTAGCGATATTATTTATTGACATTTTTTGTAAATGTTAATTTAAACTAGACAATTTAGCAAATAAGAAAACAAAACTGCGGTAGAAGAAGAAAAATAATAATTGCCGATATCGTTTAATCGGTTGACCGCGCGTGATAAGCCTTAATTCCAGATTTTTATTTCAAAAAACAAAGCAGCTGTTTGTGAATATTTCCATTTTCTTCATACTGGTTTTATTCATTATTCCTTATTCATTATTTTAAGTTCGCTGATTCGAACCTTGAGCGAGACTCGTGTCCGCCTACAAGAAATACACTAGTCAACAATGTCAATCACTTTTGGGATTTTTATAATTCACCTATGATTAACATTGACAAACTAACATTTGATTTATTGATTGACGAAAATACAATTGTGTTGCTATATTTGTTGACTAGTGCTACGACCGATGAAATGTTTCGCTACGACGGCGAAACTGCGTGTACAACAACCGTGCATAATACTGTATACTTGATTAAAAACTGGATGTTGCCAGTATTTTGTATGTATCAGAGATCTTGTCCAAGTTGGGAGATGTTGGCTATGATGAAGTCGATGTCGGATGTTGTCACGCCGGAATTCTGCACGACGAAGCGGAAGAAGTTTGGATACGAGCGCAGGGGCTGGTAGCCTATCATCATTGACCCTTGCTTCATCATCTTCTCTTTGATTTGTGGTGCAACCTAGACAAAATTGATAATCCATGAAATCCTCGTCAAGTATTTTATGTGCGGGTTCGACATATACGTAAAGTACCGTGTTACCATGTGGAGTTCTTGGTTGATGTCCACCGATTGCTCGAGCGACCGTAATCTCGGTGGCACGTACCAAAAGCAAACGTTGAGGAATTGGGGCCGGTGCGGAAGGACCATTCGGAATCCTTCGGTGGATTCCACCTTGTTTGCGCAGTGTTCGGCAAGCTCGAAAACTCGGTCCACGTGTTGTCCAAGACCATCGGTTCCCTGATGCGAACCAAAAATGTTACTAGTATTATATGCAACTCGCCCAATAAGCTTGTGTCTGCAGGAGTGTGCATAATATGCCGAAATGGTTATGCAGCACCCTCTGCAAACTTCTTCAGGAATTTATAGTTTTTTGACAATTTCTGCAGAAACAAATCTTGCCAAGTTCTACACAGTCCTGCATGACATGTGATGCGAGAACAATTATGCAGAAATTCTATTTCCCTGCAGGACTATTTTGTCATACGTGAATCCTGCAACTTTACCAAGACCCCTTGAGCTAAAACTGTTCTGTTTTAATCCTTAGCTCATTGGCCTTTTCCATGTAATTCCCACTATCTTCTCATTGGTCCATTCAAATCTTGTGACGTCATCTTTGCCCTTAACAAGGCTCCCAACTTGGTTAACTTACACTCACTATTTCACTTGCACTGACAACATGTGCAGTTAAATAAAAGCTCTTTGGATTTCAAACCCTTTTGTGCATCATTATATTCATCAGAAGACTGCAGTACTATATGAAATTACCTTCGCTTTCCACATGAACCAAAGTTTGAGTACGTCAGCATTGCGGCCGCATTGCAAGTACTTATCGCCCGTGTCGTATCTGACATCGTAAAACTTGTCTTTCTGGAAAAGATACTGGGCAGATGCCTGATGGCATTGCTGCAGAATTGATGAGTCCTTCACGAGAAGGACGGAACACTGAAGAGGCACGCCCAGTAACTTGTGCGGGTTCCACGTGACCGAGTCGGCCCTGCAAATTTCCAACGGAGATGAATTAAACATACACGCCATAATGGATGACCGACACGTGTTGGAACTTAATAAGATACTTGGGGAAACACCTACATTTCAATGCCGTCGACTAAATGCCGGTGTTTCTCGCTGACTACCACGCTTCCACCCCACGAGGCATCCACATGAAACCATATTTTGTGTTTTACGCAGATGTCTGCGATGGAACGCAGAGGGTCGAAGGCCCCTAACACTGTGGTCCCTGATGTGGCACATACCATGATGGGCACACAGTCCTATATTTAGGCAATTAATCACATTAGTGGGATTTAATTGCACAACAAAATCATTATACTCACCTCTTCTAAGCATTGCAATATCTTCAGTTCCAGTTGAGCAACTATAATTTGGCCCTTGTCATTACATTCCACAAGTACCACATTATCCACTCCAATGCCCAAAAGGGCAGCTGCCTTAATCACAGAGTAATGGGCATCTTCGGACGCGAACACCACCATTCGCTTCTGGCCGCACATGCCCCGCATCTGTTCACCGCATTAAGCAATCGATCATCGTTGTGTCCTAGCTTCTATTGTTTAATATATTTAGGGTCTATTGGGTACCTTAACATCTGGTACCAGATGGAACCTTGCGCAGTTGATGGCATACATGACCGCCACCGATCCACCGGGAGCGAAAACTCCATCGCCGCACTCGAAGCCGACAAGTTTCCTCATTTCCTCCAGAGTTGTTGATTCCATCCATGTAAAAACAGGGGCCATTTCATATGTGTAAGGGGCTGCATTGAGGCTAGTTGCGGCCCATTGGCCCAACAGTGCGTATGGATCCCGGCTGCAATAGATGCGCAATATAGACATCATATAAGAGCATACGGCCTTATAAGGGACAACATAATAGATCACTTGGGGTGCCGTTATAGAGAGATTGAACTATATACCCTGAATACAGTTGATTCATGAAATGAGGATGTCCAGTTTGCACGCTGTACCGGATCACCTTGCGCAGGTAATCCAGCAACTTGCCGTGACTTTCTCCTTCCTTCCGCAACTTGAAGTCTATCATTGCAGGCATTTTGTCCGGTGGTGTCCACCTAATCACCTTTGTCTCCCGGGAACTACCCTGGAACACCACATCATTCAATAGAATGTCCAGGCCATCTTGAAGGAACTGGAGGTGATGTTGTCGCGAAGGCATCGTCACGAATGTGCATTCCTTATCCGCATCATCTACCAGGTTACCATTGCAGGATTTCTCATCCATGGTGCTGCTGGCTTCACCGTTCATGTTGAAATAAATACCGAATACGTAGGTTTTTCTTGGCGGCTTTTCGCAGATGGATGTGAAGCTTCGCGCCGGACGGATAAGTGGAAAAGGCAATCTTCATCCGGCCAGGATGGCTATTAACTGATGTAATTAATGCTTCTATTTATGTGCTATTACAAAGTCTATGTACGTTAACATGGTTGTATTTTTGCAGTGGACTGTGGAGTACGATAAGAGAGATTGCACGTGATTGCGTACTCGTATCGCGGCGAAGGGCAACTATTGGAAAATCGACCCGGTCGGCCATTAATATCGATCCATTCAATTTTGGATTGTGTCTGCATAAAATGGTCACAGAAAATTGATTGTATGTATAATTGAAAATTGAGAAAACGTTAGTGACCGTTAATATTAATAATTATTATCAAGTTATTATTCGTAAAAATAGTTAAATGTGTAAATTCCAATTGTTGTGCAGAAAATATAAAAACAAAGAAAATGAGGGATTTTTAAAAGCTTTTTTTTTATTTTTACGTCTTTGTATTTCATTATAACTCTGGCAAAATTCAATGTTAATAGTAAAAATGGATACTGTGCAGAAAACTGGGTTTTCCCTCATGGAAATACAGAATAAGACCTTATAAGATTTTTGAAACCCATATGATCTTTTAAGATTATATAGCATAAAGTATCTTATATCGTTGCAATGTGAATATACTTAACTGTATAGGAAAAGATTGTAAAAATTAGTTGAAATGTTAATCTATTTACAGATGTCAAAGCTGGAAATGGAAAGCGAATCTTGCCTGCCACTGACATTAAGGTTGCCTACAATCTGTAATAATTTCGTTCAAAATCTATAATTGTACAGTTGTAATAAATAATACCAAGAGTGGATGAATCATTCATCCACTCTTGATAATACATTATATTTTAATGCAAATAGAATGCGGCTTCATGATTATCTGGAGAAATTGAGAAGGAATTTGAAGGACTGCACAATGAAAATGTTTCTTGTGCATGCTATACTGAACTTAAAATTGATGTACAAATTTAAGTGCAAGAGAAGATTGATATTGAATGAAAAGTTAGAACAAGAATCTATCATTTGTCACACCAACAGAGCCGATTAGCAGTCAACTTGTCAAGGAATACATAGGACGTACGTACCACCGTTGATGTAACAACAGGTAAATGTACCTAATATTAGTAAAATGATGCACATGGCACCGAAGAATCACTGAATGTTTTGATAATTTCAGCATACTCGTTCATCCGACGATAAATTATCAGAAATGGAAGAGAAGTGATGGTATGGATTGATGGAAATTAAATTTCTACCAATTTTTCCATCCAAAAAGGAAGGGAAAGATTAAATTCCATTTAATACCTCCATCTATTCACATAAAAGTCAAAAGTGTTGTTTGTGTCAAGACGTCTATGGAATGTTACAATATCTTCATCAATTCATTTTGGGAAATTGTTGTGAGAAATAGAAATAAAAATGCATTACGGTACACAATTGTTCTAAACATTTCAGATGAACCTTTGATTTTAAAAGAAATGCTAAATGAAAACTATTATAGTTTAATAATAACTTTAAGAAATATGCTGCTGGACAATACACAAAATTCAAAACCTTTATTATTACAACATCTTAAAATATACTTGTATTAGATACAAAAATTCAAAACCTTTATTATTATAACATACTAAAATATACTTGTATTAAATATAAAAATTCTATATACTCTACAACTAACATATATGTGCAACTTTCCACAATTATTATGAAAATGATTGGAGAAAAGCTTCTGCTGCGGCATGTTTGGCGCACTTTTTGTTGGGGCCAGTGCCCATATGCGATACCCCGTTCCAGGACGCTACAATTTTGAAATGGGGCGCGTGGGATGGTCCTACGCAGGACACTTCTCGGTACAGAATGCCTGGGCATATCTCGTTTAAACGAGATATGGCATTTTTAGCATGAGTTGTTGATCTTGGGGTGAAAACATTTGTTGCCGCTTGGAACTGCTGAAAATTACTTGCTGGAGAATTTGTATTGTCTATGGTTTAAAAAAAAAAAAAAATTATATTACACCTAGCAGCATGAAATCTAAACTATTAGTTTTATTATAATCAATAATAACATATTTGAAACCATACCTATGAAGCCATAATTTGCAGTCGCACCGTCATTTGGAAAAGCTCGAGTCGCCAGTTCTTCGGTTGGAATGAAATCTACATTTTTGGGTTCCGGAAAGATTAATACTGGTTTAGCATAATACATATATACACATATTACAAATTCCCATTTTGCAATTGTGCTAAATTAATTTTAAAATACGCACCTGGGAATAAGTTGTTAATATCTGCGAAATTATTGTCTTGTAAAAGGGGCGAATTCGAAGCTGGATTCACATGTACTGTATCCACAGGAAGATCTATATTTATAAGCATGCAATATACATTGAATCTAATAATACCTTCAAATATGAAAGATGTAATAAATTATAATTTACCAGAACCTGAAGACAACTGTCCTTCCATGCTATTTCCAGGGTCGGGTCCAAGTTGGTTGCTCGGTGTCGTACAAATGGTGTCCATGGTTGCCACTTTTTTAGTGGCATTAGTTTTGTCATCGTCCTCAATGTTGGCAGATTTTCTTTTATTATTTATTGACTCTTCAAGTCTTTTGCTAAATGTCTCTTGGTTTGATAAGACTTTTTCCAAAAGCACTTGTATGCTTTCATTTCTGGTATGTCTTCTTGCCATTTTTGTTCTCCTGTCGTCAACAAAGTTATTTGCCTGAAGAAATATAATTACAGTTTATTAATTTTGCGACTTAGGTCTATCTTGGGTCTATAAAACGCAAAATATTACAGCAATGATTTTTTCCCCGATAATTGCACCAAAATACGCTTATTCATATATGTGGAGAAAATGCAGTTTTTCTTGATATTAGATGTAATAATTCACACAACTCTTGAACGTTTAAATTAAGACCAATCTATCGAATTGTCCTTAAAAAATGATTAATATTTCAACACTGTTTAACGTAATGGCACTAATGTACTTTGTGCCCGTGCAGTTTCTACTTACAATGTTTACAACAAAGGGCCGCCATTTTGAAATTTTTCTACGACGCTCAAGGGTTTTTTAAACCGATGCTGCATGTTATAATAATTAGGGCAAGTTCTATATTGTAGCTATGATTATTTTCGCGCTAACAGTGCTAAATTTAACCAAATTAACGAGTTTTCATGGCATATATAATGTAAAACGAATTTATTACCTACCTTTAACCTGTTAGCTGCACGTGCTTTGTTGTGATAGCTGGGGCACAATAATAAATGACGTCTTTATATTCTAGCGCATGCGTAGTTCCATAGTTCCAATTACAAAGGAGGGGTGATAGGTGGAAGAGGGACTTTTAGGGTAGTAGATTGGACAGATTTCATAGTGCGTACATAATGAAAATAACTCCGTTTTTCGAAGTGCAGTATAGAGATCTACATGAAAATTTACAAAATAATGCCACACTAGCACTGTATTATAATTCTGTGCTTCATAATTCAAGATGAAGAAACATTGGACTGTAAAAAACAGCAATTTATCATATAATACAGTATAATTATAATTGCAAAAGGATATTTATGGCATTATACCTATGAAAATATTGATGTGAATTAACAACTACTGGACGAACCCTTGTCAAATATTTATTTTTTTCCCAGTTGCACAAGTTTCTACTCTCATATAATAGATGTATAAACTTATGTAAATTATGAAATACTATAGTGCGACACGTAATGTAACTAAGAATTCCAGACTTGCATATATATCAGTGTTGTAAACTGAGCTATGCATACCTAATGTTATTTTCTTAATATAACAAAGTTCTATAATTTATTAATGCTACAAACAGGATAATACATGAGAGACACATGCATGTAGATAGTTGCATGGTGAAATCTCAAGACTTTCACACCAATCTGTTTATGTTGATTGCTTGTAACCCCAGTTCAGTCAATTAGAAGTTGTTGGACAATTTAATATCAGGGGGAACTTTTTAATTTTCTTTCTTATTTCTTTTCCTGTAGGAATTCTTTTCTTTTTCTGCTTGTGCATTTTGCTTTGAAAGTTCAAATCGTAGCTGTTTTTCATTTCATTTATTCTTTGTTAGCTAAATTCTTTTTCTGGTTTATTCCAAGCGGAAAATTGCAAACATGTTTCTAATTTACGTGAAATAAAATGATTAAACTGTCTGATTATTTCATCCACAAATTGCGAGCGTAGTTGTGAAGCCCACCCACCGGTTTGGCTTCTCTGCTTAATTACAGTAAAATCTTCCGTGGATTGCAGTGATGCATGCAATACTAGAAAATTGCTGTCAAATCGTACGTGCATCGAATCTCTTCGAAACTTCTGCCATCTATAATCTCATTGATCTCATCGTGCTCTGCATGCAACTTTCAAATTGGAACTAACCCTTTCATTGCAACAGTTGGAAAGTTAGAATTTCAATAACCTTGAAATACATATTCAAGGTCAATGATAATGTTGCTATTAGATTCATCATAGTCGAGTTCATATACGATTGCCAATTCGCATTCTCCAAATTCCCCATAGTTTCCTTAAAATTAATATCTGAGGTAGCTCCCTTCTGGCAGGACACCCTGCATATGTTGCCTTAATAATTGCTGATGTCCCACATGAAAAAGTGATATATTTGAAATGTATTACTTGCATGCAGTGCAAATATATTTCGAATATACAGAAATTGGAACATTTAATATATTTTAAATGCTTAATTGCCAATTATATTTGCAATGTATGTCATATATGGCAATGTAATGCACATATATATGCAATGGAATGCCCATATATTATCCGCGGATGTGCGATACATTGCAAATATAATTGCCAAGCATTTAAAATATATGAAATGTTCCAATTTCTGTATATTCCAAATATATTTGCAATACATGCAAGTAATATATATTTCAAATATATCACTTTTCCATGTGGGGTTATAATTGCAACACTTTTATCAAACAAATTCGTTTGAGCTGCAACAGTGAACCAGATTTCTTTGAAAAAAAATGCAAAAACAAGGTAGGACATTCATTTATTTACTAGCATTTATTTCCGTAATTTTACTTGCATGGTATTTTTACAGTCCATGTTTCCCAAGGAGGTTTCCCAAAAATCAACTTTCGCCATTTAGCCCCGCCCACAAAACGAAATGGCGTCTCCTAAAGACACCGTATTCAAAGCGCTTGCTCTAGCGTCGCTCAATGTTCGAATCGTATTGAGAAGTAACGCCATCTGGTAACGGAAGTGGGAAACATTTGGGAACGCTCCGTTCGTAGATTGCTGATCCAGGAAGTGGCGCCATCTGGCAATTCGCGCGAGATTGGAAATTGGGCGCGAGCCGAAGATGCAATCGTCGTTTCCTCGTCATTAGTCAACCGATAATGAGATTCTCGGCATCGGAATAACGAAGAGAGTTAATTAAACTGGAAAATGCCGTTAAAAACACAGCTGGACAAAGCCGCATGGGAATGGATCGACTCGACAAAGCCCGAAGATGTGGACAATTCTCACGTTAAAACCGCTTATCGCGTCACAATTCCCGCTTGCAAACCCGGTTCCTGCAGGTAAGTCATTCGCCCTACACCATTATGTAGGTCACACGTGCAATTCCGCATTTTCCGCGCTTTTTTACAAGCGATAAAACGTAAAAATCCGTCATTAAAAGCGTCGCTTGGCAAATTCGGAGGGGCGTGTTTGATAAGCGGAACAGCAGGTGCTATCATCCGTGATAGACAAGCGCGTACTTTTTGGCTGCTCCATTTTGCAACAGTCCCCCCGCCGATTTTTATTGCGTATTCCCAAAGCCGGCGTCTTGTGCCAGTTTTCTGGCTTCGAAGATGGTAAAATGGCTGATAACGGTTGTAAAAGCGAGTGGAAAATGTTTTGCGGTTGTGAAATTACAGATTCAGAAGTGTTATAGATGTTAGCGTGATTAAAAACCGGCATTTTTAATAAAAATCGATGAATACGGTTTTGGAAAAACGCCACCGAGAAAAACTTCGCAAAAAGCTTCACTGGGATCGGTACACCGGTTTCGTACCGATACGGAATCGGGTAATCGGTACGTATCGAGCTGGATGCGATTCACAAAATTATCAAAAATCATGGGAAATATGACAAAAAATACAGTTTAGGAGTTATAATATGTTCAAATTTTTTGATGAATTAAAATTTTACTGCTTTTTCAAGTTTTATTTTGAAAAATAAGAACATTTTTGTTTTTTGTTTTTTTCAGGAGAAATTGTAAAGGGAACCCACAGTGCCTGGAATGTTTAGGAGAAAAAGAATGGTTCACTGAAATTGCAGATGAAAATTGGCATGTGATTGATGACCCAAACACAGATAGACGTCCTGAGGTAATAAAATAAAATTTAAAAATTAATTATTTCCAGTGAGTTTATGAAAAAAAAAATAACTTTTTTTGCAAATTATGTAGAATTCCTGCGTTGGATTGAAAAATCTTGGTGCCACTTGTTATGTGAACAGCTTGTTACAGGTGAAATGTATTTTTAAATCATTTGTTGTTGTTGTCAATTCAACCTGACCATATTTGTTAAATAAAACTAACTGGCACCAATTTGAAATTTTTAGCTCTGGTATCACAATCCAACTTTCCGAAAAGCAATCTACGAATGGCGGCAACTTGACGAAGCTTCTAATAATCTTCCAGGTTAATTAAATGTTAAATTAGCAGATGTTGTTAAGTAATTAAGTCCATTTAATGATGTACAAATGTGTGTTTTTTTTTGGTTGGATTACAGAGAAAGTTATCGACGTCAACGATGAGAATTCGGGTTCGGCGACTCTCATCGGTCAACTGCAATATATATTTGCACTTCTGCAGTTCAGTTGCAGAAGGTCGGTTGAAGTTATGAAGTAGTACTTTTTGAAATGTTGTGGTTTGTTTAATTTTTTAATTTATTTTTTGATTTTCTCGCGTGTTTTAGGTACATTGATCCGTCGCCGTTCATCAAAAGTCTTGGCCTTAATACAGCTCAGCAACAAGTATGATGGAAAATATGTACAAGTATCATAGAATATATTTACAAAGTTGTTGTTTGTGACGTTTGTGACAGGATGCTCAAGAGTTTTCCAAGTTGTTTCTGGCGCGTCTTGAAGATGAGCTTCAGCATCAGGACAACCCGTTGGTTAAAAACATCGTCCAAGAGCAATTTAGTGGAGATTATTCTTACGTAACAAGGTGCATCTTCACCCAAATTCTACTACTATTATATTATTATTGGAATACAGTTTGTAATTATGAAGTTATTTGTAGGTGTTCGCAATGCGGAACCGAATCCGCACGTCCGTCGCAGTTTTACGAGCTGCAGTTGAATATCAAAGGGCACAAGGAACTCGGCGAATGCATCGATGAGTTTCTACAGGTTACAGTTGATGATTAATCAATGAAATAGAAGTGTTACGAATCTAATCGGTGGTATGAATGTTAACGCGTAGGATGAGAAACTGGAAGGAGAAAACCAGTACTCGTGCGGCAATTGCGCAAGTCTGCAAGATGCCGTGCAGAAAATAAAACTGCATCGATTGCCACCCGTGCTGAACCTGCAACTTTTAAGGTTCATTTTTGATAGGTACGTGATGTGACCCGTGCGGGTTTTCCGCAAGTATGAGCTTGAAGAAAAAATTTCTGTATTTTGTACCGTAAACGTGTATTTTATGAATGAAAATGTGATTTTATTTTTATGAATGACAGTAATTTTGGTTTTTATTAATGAAAGTAATTCTATTTTTATTGTTGAAAGTGTAATTTTGTCTTTATTAATGAAATTGTAGTTTAATTTTTTGTTGTCGAAAGTAATTTTGTTTTACGGTATGACATTGGATATTTTCTATATGGGTTGTCCCATTTATGGATTATTTCTTATTTTTAACTTTAAAGAAATTGATTGTGTTGGATGAAAATTACAGGGAAGCCACACGGAAGCGAAAGATAAACGCGGCCATCAAATTCCCCGAGGTGCTGGATATGAGCAAATACGTAGGAACAACAGGTACAGAGAGTTTTTACCTTGATGTGACGTCACTGGTGATATTTCCTGCCATAATGGAAAACAGCCTGATACTTCATTAATTAATTATTGGAGAAGATAAAGCCACGTGACTCGGACTAGAATATTTTTAAATGTAACCGTAGAAAATTAGCAATCTGCTGTTGCGACAGGTCACAATGATAAGTGATGTACATCCTAATTCGGGCGCGTTTAAAAAATGATGGGAAAAAATAGTTTGCATTACGTACGCATGGCTGGCTTGTGTCGGAAAATAACTCAGCGGATATTCGCATAAAAGCCACAGGTGCGGGGTCCGTACGTTTTTTGGTTCACTTTGAAACTTTGTAACATATGAGCCTTACTTAGTAGTATTTTTAGCTTGCTTTGTCAGAATTAATGTCCCATAACTTTGTAAATTAGCAGCGTAGACCGCGTACAGTTGAGATTTGGATTTCTGCTAAACTGCTTTTTTTGTGGTTGGTTTGACTTTTGCAGGAAATAAAGATGTGTACAATCTGGCGGCCGTGTTGATACATCGTGGTCCGAGTGCGTATTCTGGACATTACGTTGCACTGGTGCGCAACCATCTGTCCGGCGAATGGTTCCAGTTCAACGATGAGACCGTCAAGAAACTTGACGGCAAAGTTCTGCAACTAAGCGCGGAAGACGATGCCGAATGTAAAGAGCTTTTGTGCAAGTTTTTGTTAGCGAGATGGTATAATAATGAATGGTAAACATAATAGGTGAAGGTACAAATAAAACACCAAGAAACTCGAAAGTAACGAAAGGGTTTCACGAAACGAAGAACGCGTACATGCTGGTTTACACGCGGGGAAACGGTTCCTCAACAGGTTTGCGTCAAAGTAGTTTGTCCGTTTAATTACATTTTAATAAAATGGAAATAAAATGTGCAGACATTTCGGAGAACGATTCCGATGATTGGAAACTGTCCGGAGAACTGCGTAATGCTATCTCGAAAGACAATAAGAAGTTTGAAGAGTGGGTGGAGGAAATGACCAGCATGAGGGTTCGTATCGTAAAGAAACTTATTTCCTATTAGATAGTTTAAACTGTTTTATGTAATTTTAAAGATGAATTCTGATTTTTTCTTCCAGGAACAAAATGTTGAGTCGGGAAAAGCGAAACAAGATGAAGTGAAGCAGATTTACGAAATGATGCATCAGCTGGAAGGTATTTTGGTATTTTGAACCAATAAAAAACATCTCCATTGTATGTAACACTTTTGCACGTTTGCAGAGGACAATTGGGATTTTTTGCCCACTGCGTGGATCACGAAATGGCTGCGGGACAACAGCGCGGTGGCGGCCATCAACAACACGAACATGCTTTGTTCGCATCAGAGGTGGTCACTATAACAATATCACAGCAATTATTTGGCTATTTATAATAATGTGATTTTGGTCTTTTAGGCTGCTACCAGATAACGCTATTAAAATGAAGAGGATATCTTCGAAAGCCGTGAGTATTTTATAAATTCAGGTGTATGTCTCGCACAGAATCGCAAATAAAAATTTGCTTCGCTAGGCTGACGTTTTATACGAGAAGTACGGAGGTGGGCCAAGGCTTGGAAGGTGTGGAATGGAAAGATTAGTAATGTCAAGGTAATATTGTAAAGTTGCAGAAAGTAAAACGATGCTTTGTCTATAGGGAATCGCTGTGCAAGGACTGCATCGTACAGCGTTGCCAAAACATGCGGCTGAAGAACCAACTGGCACAGGATACGAAACTCATAATGTCCATGGCAAGGCATAAAATATCAGAGTAAGCAGCACAGAACGACAATTGTACATTGTTTAAAACAATTACGGTGCAATCGAAGAAATTCGCTGACCTGGAATTTGCATTACGCAAGTTCCTTGCGGGCAAGAATATTGCAGCGCAACATTCCAATGCGCCACCAATACAAAACCTTGCACGCAATGCCACCTTCCCGCAATAAAATTGCAAAAAGAATTACGTTGAAGTTTTTATTCCTCTTAATTTTGCGTAGAAATGTAGAAACTAAAATTCCAATGTGAAGTTTGGTTTGTACTAGACATTATGTAGTTTCTAGTTTTTGTATTTTGCACCTGGAATTTTATTAATATCAAGAGTTGTTAATATTCACAATTTGGATGTGAACTTGGCTAGGTTTCAATGATGAAATTAAAAATATTAAGATTTGCGACTTTTGCAACTTTATTGCGGTGAGTTGCTATGTAGGTTCACTATTGGAATGTTGCGCTGCAATGTCTTGCAGTGCGATAAACTCGCGAGGAAGCGTGTTTCGTTCAATTCCTCCTGCTTGACATTGTATTTCAATATGAATAATACATGGATTTATTGTTCAGTGCCGATTCGGCATATTGGGTTGGAAGGATGTCGATGCGGCGATGGAGGATCCTGGTGATGAAACTTGTACCTGGCGCGGACTCGTGTGACGGGATGGAAGCAACTGGGTCCGGAACTGACGAAATAGAAAACAGCAATGGTGGAAATGAAACTGGTGAGGCCGTATTACGAATTGAAGTCTGCTATGTTGAGGGCTGAGTGTTAATGCCTGTTATTTGTAGGAAATGGTCACGGTGGCGATGAAGTTTGCGATGAAAATGGAGAGTGCGGAGGTGATGAAGGACCGTTGAGCTCGTTCAACGACGACATTGTTTGCGCACATCGTAAGGACATATTTAAAACTAAACCTTTGTTATCAATGTACGTTGCGATTACTTTACTTTCCTTCGTACCGTAGGCAACCTAACCATCAAAGAAAATTCTCGGCGACTCGTGCCTGAAACCGTTTGGCAGCGGCTAACGTATTATTTCCCTTCGGCCCCAACCTTCAGCCGTGCCGTAGAACCGTGCCCAATTTGCCAGGTACGTAACGTAATGGGGTACAAACGTAATGTCACACTTCATTTCATCACATGCAACTTCACCATAATATTTATCATATTTATTTGGGCACGTTAAACTCGTCACAATATCTGTCACATTGATGTTGTCGCAGTATTTGATCGTAGTAGGTACTCATTTCGTCACAATATAATCGTTCCAATATATCTACCACATTCATTTGTGGCCATATATCTGGCAAATGCAGTGTGCAACATATATTGTGACGAGTTTAATGTGGCCAAAAATTAATGCGAATATATTGTAAAGAAATAAATATGACTAAAATTCGCTGTCAAATACAGTGTGACGAGTTCAGTTTAAGTATACCTAAAGTATTGTGACGAGTTCAGTGTGCCAGATTTAATGTTTACGGACATATTGTGACGAATTGAGTATGTCAAAAGAATACTGTCAAATACAATGCAGCAAAATGTGTGATGAATTCAGTGTAATGTATTGAACGTGACTAAGATATTGTGACACATAGTGGCGAAATGAATGTGGCAGATATATTGTGACGAGTTCAGTGTGCCAAAAAATTGTTGTGACTATATTGTGATGAATGTATTGTGACGTCACTGTCAGGAACAGTGACGAAAGGAACACAGTGACGAGTTTAGTGTAGCAATGATGCGTTTGTGAAATCAGTACAACAGGAACATTGTGACGAGTTGAATGCAACAGGCCATACTTGTGACGAATATACTGTGAAAAAATGATTATTACAGAAATACTGTGCCGAAATGAACTGCGACCTTGCGTACGGAAACCTTACGTACATGTTGTTTGTATTTTTAGAAGCAAGTTGCGGGTGACCAAGAAGCAAAAGATGCTCAAAAGGCTTTGGCTCTGTATCAAAGAAACCTACTGTGCGATATATACCATGACCGTCACCGACCACATCTTCTCCATCAAGATTCGCCGGTCTTATACGTCGTCGGCACCGAGTTCATCCAAGATCTTCGACGTTACTTAAGGTTGGTGGTCACGCTAACCTTCCCGCAAAAATACTTCTTCACCGGGAACTAGGACTTTTTTACCCGATACACGATGTCGTGACGGGTATTAAGACTATTTGCCGGAGACTTTTCGCAAGGAAATGCGGTGATTTGGATTCAAAGTGTTGCGCGCGGTTCTTGGCTGTATTGCGTAGTACGTAGATAAATCCCTTCATGTGGCTCTGTCTTCGTTTCCTCTGGGCACGTGTCCAAGTGTCTTTGCCGCGTGACGGTGGAACAGTTGCGAGCACGTGCGGTGTACGTTGAAGGGGATAAATTAGTATATTCAGGAACGTAATGAAATGAATTGTCCCTGTTGGGGTAAGTCAGAAAGTTTATCATGAAGAAAGGAAGTGCTGTAACAAAATCTCTGTGGAAATTAGTAAAAAAGGTTATTAGTATTTAAAGTTTAGTAGAAATGAGGTTGAATAGCATAAGGCAAGCGAACCTCCTAATTTAATTACCCCGTTGAACGTTAAGTAAGGTACATTCAAAAACAATGGTAATAATAACTTGCAAAAAAATATTTGTGGAAATTAGTAAGAAAATGTATTATTATTTTTTTAAGTTTGCTAGATTAGATATGAGGTTGAATCAGAATATAGCATAAGTGAACCTCCTAACTTAATTACCCCGTCAAACTTTAGGGTGAACGGACATGGTTTTGTAAGGTACCCTGAAACTCCATAAAAGGTGAAAAACATTGGAACAAAATGTGTGTGGAAATTAGTTAAAAATTTGTATAAGCATTTAAAGTTTGCTAGATGTGGTCGAGTAGCATAGGTGAACCTCCTAACATAATTACCCCATCGAAATTTAAGTACTAAACTGCGTTCTGGTCTAAGAGCGAACTCAATTCCAGCAACGTGATTGGTCCGAGACTGTTTACGCCCAGAAACAT
>JAQIWR010000106.1:0-29823 GCA_034695945.1 Glomeris hexasticha
ACATGCCTAGTGTACAGTGCGTTCTGCAAAAGTTAGAATTCGAATGACCTTGACAACGTTTGTCAAGGTCATAGTTTAGGATACAAAACCTTAATACATTATTATAGTCCGTACAGCCGTTTTTGATGTACGTATTTATCATTATGCACCGAAATTCCATTGTTTCCTGTGATTTGAAGCACCCTGTATATGCTTCAAAGGAGGATAAAACCCTTATAAGGGGTGCCGCCGCTATACAGAGCGATTCCATTATATTGGCATTATTCAATGTTATTAATTCCAATTCAATCAATACACTTTTTGTTTTTATTAATTACTAATTAAATATACAGTATGTAGGTATAGTCTATAAAATCAAGAGTGGATAAAATAGATTCAATACAATAAACTTTTACCAACGTAAGAAAATTCACTTTTGTACTCCTTTTTCTTGGAATAACGGTCCAAGGGCAATGTATTCATATACAAATTTACATACTACGTAAAACAATAAGTGACATTGCGAAAGAAACAAAAAACAAGCAAATTCAACCTTGACCTATGTAAAAATGTCAGCAACATTAAATATTTTATTCTCTTAGAACCCAATGACACCACTGATAATTTCCAAACTTCACTGTCACATTTTTTACAATATTTATAATTTAAGAATTCAAAATTATTATCTACTATGCCTGGAGTAAAAGGGTTAAGATATGTTCATAGCACATCTTCAAGTCTTACCACTCTTGGTCTTACCAAGAATCTTACCCACAACATTTGTATACATAAACAATTTTTTAGTGTTGATTACAAGACTATAACATAGGCAAATTGCTGGGTTAAGCTCACTTTACGATCACTACACCCACATTCTTGTCATATCATCCCTTTTTACTTCATCATAATAAAGATGTGTTATTATTTGAGGGAGTTCTCATGTTACAGCAAAGCCTATCATGATGCCCCTTAAATTCTTTTCGATCTATAAAAATAAATCCTGTCAGCAAATTGCAATTTAGGGGGTAAAGAGTTATACATAATATAAAATAACAGAGGCGTCATTATAGGAATTTATACTATGATGGGAAAAAAATGATGCTTATTTTTTCTGGTATCATTAGTAGTAACTATAGGCACATATCTAGTTTTCAAAAGAGGTGTAACAATTTGTTTCACTGTCCATCAACCTGAACACGCCATTAGACATCACGCATGTTCTCATCCAATGAATAAATACAGCCTGAATAAGAATTTCTATGTAATTGTTTTTCATGTTGAACTTCTTTGAACTCCTGTTTTGAGAATCTGTCAAGTTGATGAACATACAGAATGGGGTTTGGGGCAAGAAAAAACAATGAAATTTGTTTAATTTAAATGCGTCTAGCTACCGGTGGGCATGCAATAGAACAAAATGGGACCATTATTGCTGCCAGGAAAAGAGTTGAAAAGTATTTGTTAAGTTCCAGATAGACAAATATAAACCAGAGTAATATTACAATGAAGCAGATGCGTCACTGTAGTGGTACATTGTCATGTCGGATCACACTATAAATATCCTACACCAGTAAACATGTCAGTCAACGTATTATAAAAGAAATAATGTTTTTCTCTTCTTCCCTATACAAGTCAAGTGACTGAAGTAACCGTTTCCAAAAAAGTGACTCATTATACCAACCAGCCCTCTGGCACATCATGCATGGAAACATGAAAACATGCAAATTGTGTAGGATTAAAAAACACAGACTGTATTACTGCAGTACATTATACTTTTAAATAGGTGGCAGAAACAATTATGATCCCAAATTTTACATACATAGCTGATGTGATAAAATCAAGGCACGAACGTAAAACTCCGCCAATCCGAATACAGCATTACATTTTCTTAGGATAGATTCCATTTTTCTCTTATTTGCATAAACATGCATGCAAATAGAGCAAAGCCCACGATGCAACATTCACAATATGTATATTTAGAAAAATTTCAAACCAGTTTCTTACATGTTGGATCGCAATATTTTGAAAGCCGGAAGATGGTGGCAAAAAAAAAGCCTACTTATGCTTGAACTAAATTAACGTTGCTTCAAAAACCCATTTTTCTTTGTTGGCATTTGCACAAATTAAGTACCTTCGACTGCATAATAAGTTCATATTCTACCCTGAGGAATATAAGCAAGTTCTCGGAAATGACTTCATCGTAAGCCGAACTCTCCAACTGAACTGAATTTTATATATTCCAAAGTTTATGGTCACAATACAGATCAAATAAATATAGTTTCAAGTCAAAATACATCATAGAAATGTACCTTATAATATAAAACATAAAACTGCGAAATGTAATAACAAATCACAAATGTAACATGGACCATGTAGTAACACAAAAATTTCAAAACAATTACAAATATCATTGTTCCGTTGTTTAATGACTAATATATTAAGTATTAATATTTTTAAGCTTAGGGATTTTGGGAATGTAGCAGTGCAGATAAAATGATAAATCTTGCCATTAAATAGTTGCTAGTAATTCATTACCTACTATAAATAGAATAACTTGTAGCAATATGTTAATTACAAAGAAATTGGAAATACTAACACTTCTGAATGCGACCAAATCATGTTCACACTTTCCGGGCTTAACAAAACAACTATACTGAAAGCAATTTACATGTATCCTGTGCGAGTGTGTACCGGACAGGTGTTCAAGGCAGTCAAGATACTTTTGTGGAACATAAAATTGGGAATTCTGCCATATCTCCGTTGAGCAAATGTTGATGCACTTTGTATGGACCACTGAGGGTTGGGAAAAAAAATGACAGCTACTGTACCAACGACTCATAAAATCTAGAAACCATTTTTCATATTTTAAAGTGTCAAAGTCCCAAAATGCCACTGCAATTTTTCCTGTCAGCGAATTATTTGTACGCTTGATATACCGAATTGTTGTCTGCTTGTTTGTATAGCAACTCAGTATTCCGTATATTCTTTGTTATATTCACACAGACATTTCCATACTTTTTACACCAACAACAAAATTCCCAGAACATTCAACGTTTTTCCATATTACAAACGCGATAGAAAATTTACAAACCCTGTGGAATAATATTCATTATTCATATTAAAAATCAAGTTTGCAATCATAATTAACAATAACAACTGTTTGCAAAATCAAACTTAGAATCACACTGATAATCATCTTTCTTTCATTGTTTATACTATAACCAAACAAAAACAATCTCCAGTTTTTATAACAAAAACTAGAGTTTATTCCATAACATGGTTGATTAAATTTCTATTATTTCTCCCTGTAAAATCAGTCATATTTTCGTTTAAGTGTTAACTCATTGAGACTTCTTATTCTTCTTCTTCTTCTTATCGTCTGACTCGCCGTCAAATGTTTCGCCAAATTCGTTCACCCTCGATTTGTCAACAGGGTATAACCTATTAATTTTCAAAATTTGTTATAAAAATTCCCACACTATACATTTCCAGAAATATAGAATAAGTCTTTACCATCTCTGGTATAGATAAATCAAAAATATAACATCATCCCTGAAGCAAGCGACTCTATGCGCGGTCGGCATTGTGATTATAAACGCAAAGATGTCATCGATGAACGTATTAAATGCCTGAATATTCACATTAACATTTCATCGTAATTCAATCTGAAATTATATAGATCAACGTGCACAGTATTTAAATACTTACTTTGTACATGAATGCTTTCCACGGTAGATGCGCCACAGATTTTAGCTTGTAATTAACAAATAATTGTGGCAACATGAAAAGGAAACCAAATACGTATACACCTGAAATGTAATAAAACAATAAATTACAGCTACAATAAGGAATATGTTTGGAAACTAAATCTACAAATTATTACCATTGACGAGACTTTGAATGCACCACGAATACCAGCTTTAAAAAAACAAATCAGGATTAAATTATGTCACATAATTACATTTCAAAATCTAATTATTTACCTTCGATGAGGAGTGTATAATAATGAGTAAATGGCACCACCCATACACAATGGGTACAATAAATAACTTAAATATTTCATACTCTGCAAGAAAAAATTACACGAATTAATTCTGCATGGCATGACGACATTTTGTCGACCATACACAAGTACACTCTATTAAATTGCGATGGAAAATTTCATCTTGGCACCAACATTAATTTCAGGAAACAATTGTAGTCTTACTTTTAAGGAACGCGTATATTTTTGGTGTCTACCAACACCGAACACACATTGAAATGCTGCCAAAATTTTGACAATCCCAAGGCAAACAAATGTGTCGCACAGTAGTAAGTACAAAATTCTTAGCAACAACAGAAATTTTAGTCGGCTGTTTTCTCCTAATACGACATTATAACACTGTAAATTTACCATTGTTGGACCTATTGTATATGATGTCACATCCCTAAACCCAGATTAAAATCGACTTACTTGCGCATCATATTCCTCGGTTTTCTTTTCTTCCGCGCTCAACTCGCCAAACTAGCAAATAGTGCGAAATAGCTGGGCATTAACAATATAATAACTACACTTTTCAGAAAGAACATATAAGTCACCTTCAAAGTATAAAACCATTTTGTTTTTCTTACGCTGACTTTTAACACCTTTGCCATTTTCCAAACCTAAAAAATACGAAAGCGTTAGTATGTATATTTAATTACTATTGTAATAAACAGATTAAATAACTCTTTTAAATAACTCGTTTATACAGTCTGTGACAAAATCATGGATGCACTCTATTTACCACTATTATTATCAAAACTAATATTCGCATTTATACGATTGTTACAGACTGTTGGTTTCATTTTAGCATAATTCAAATATTTTATTCCTGTATCAGCTAAACATGACATGGAAAATAATATTATTCGAAAACTAACTTCAATTAGAGTCGCAATACCAGCTGGAATCAAAACAATCATGCTTGTCTTTTCATCCATAAGGTATACAAAGATGACCGCGTGACTGAAACACCGCCATATCACGCTTCGAGTCGATGTCCCCACCAGAGTTTTCTTCCTCCTCCAGAAAATAATGTCATTTTTGAAAGCCAAGAAGTCAAACAGCAACTGAAATATTGTCTCATATATTCAATATCATACATCCATATTTCAAACTTTGCACTAGAATTACGCTACGTAGAAATTACGTACGTGGAAAGCGGCAACTATAAACGTGATGCATAGTAGGTACAAGTTGGTGTCAAGGAAAATTCCTTTCACTTCATCAGTGTCCTTTTCAGTAAAACCTGTATAAATCAAAATCAAAATGTGATAGATATTTCATAAATATATGTATACAATTCCCACCAACTAACCAAGCGCTGACATAGTTTGCATTGCGCTTTGAAATTGCATTTGAAGCCGTAAACGTCCGTACGAGATTGGATTATATGCGATTGACAACTCCATATGAGAACTGTTCTTGTTGATAGGCTTCATTTAAAAACAACAAAAGAATGGAATTTAATTAGACATATAAATGATATGTAAATTAATTAATAGTTTAACCTTCAAATCGGCTATTCGACTTTGCAACGTGTCAATATAAAGCATTGGAAGATATTCTTTCTTTGGAGAAAGCCTGCAATCAATTTACTTCAATAAAATATGTCATTCAATACCTCAATTTAAACCAAATTGTTACCTCATAAAGTGCGCCAATTCCCTCGGTATACTTTGTAGAGGAAATGATACCAATTCTTCCATCACTGAGAGAATTAATTTCTGTCGCCAGTGAGCCACAGGAAGTTGGTTTTCCTTTTTGTCCTTGCTGGACTGAAAATATAATATGAAATTAATTGAGAAAGTATTTTACTAATAGCATATACAGTTGAAAACACACCCCGACACCATCTTTGGAGCTGCCGAGTAGTGAAAATGCTTCCGCCTCGGGGACCATGAACACGGTTAAGGCTGCTGAAGAATAAGATGCATATGGACTACTGAGGAAAGAAGCTGCTGATGATGAACCATGTTTGTTGAATTTGGGCCCAACAAATGCGTGCACGTATAGCGTGCCGTTCAAACGAGTTGATCGTGGCAGTGTTACATTCACATTTCTAATTAAATGCCAGAAATTATTATTGAATACATTAAAGTTAATACAGATTCTTAAATATATTACAAGGTATCTACTACACTGAAAATATATATACAATTTGCAGGATTTCCAATATTATTTTACACAATGATTTAATTACCTTAAATCTTCCAAATGTATTATTACAATTTAGAACATTTGAAATTAGACAATATATTCCTGTGAGCAAGTTGGGAATTTTAAAATATTACAAATTAAATTTTTCCGAGAAGAATTTCAAAATTCCATGACTTTTCCAGGAAATCCCTGAATTCCTTGACAGTAGACACTCTGTATTACCATCATGCATATAATATGAAATTACAATACATATACAAGCAAATAGCATATATTTTATTATTAACTTATAAAACAAATACCGGTACAGTACATTTAATTCATTTTTATATACCTATTCAAATTTTCTCATTCAAATCTCAATTTTACAGTAAATTAATATACATACACATTTAACGGTGTCTTGTAGTCAAATTGTTCACTCTGCCAAAGTGTTGAAAGGTCACTGTCAGAACGCACTTCCATTTTTGTGGACGTATATAATGCCAGCTGCAAAAATTCACATTGAAATTTTTCAATAAAAATAATAATAAAATAATTATTTATATATACCACTAGAGGAGGGTTGCTCTTTAGAAATGGAGTTGCACAACTGCTTGCCTGCGTACATGTTGGAGGGGTAAACAATTGGTAAATAGTCCAAATTGAGTTCCCAACATATGCCACAAATATGACATAAATGATCGTTGTAAAAGATGGCATCCTGGACTCAATTAATTTTATATTGCATAATTATTCTGAAAATAAAATATACATAAATTATTAGTATGACATGACAATAATTAATATTAATTGAAAACTCAACAAACTAAAATGATAAATATTTTATTCGATTTTCTGAGCACAGAAATGGAGTCAACAAATTTTCACGCAACTTTGTTGCGTAAGATTAGTTTTCTTGCAACACCGCACAAAGTATTGCGCAGGAAATATTGCACGGAAATTACCGACGCGCAATAGTATTGCGTACCGCACATAAATAATCCGCACAATCCAATATCTTTTCCGTTAAATGATATTTACCACTTACTGGTGCGCATTTCTGGCAATTGTGTAGCCGGACCGAATTTTCGCGATACATAAGACAAAATAAATAAGAAAACACGATCAATTTTTACCGGTGCCAACGTGTTGTTGATTGATTGAGCACGCGGTGTTTCCGAAATTAGAACAAAGTAGTAGGGGCGTGGCCAACCACTTTACGTTTTTTCAATATAAAATAGGACTATACAATTTGCTCTATGTAAATTACTTATTGTACTGCACAACTGTTTGGTTCTTGAAATACGTTATTTTAAAAATTTGTAACCGCGATTTTACAACGGTACAAGTATTGTGTGAAATTGGCAATCCTAACCGGAAAAGGAAGTGTTTTTTTGTTTGAATTAATAGCCATGCTGTTTTCCCAGTTGCGTCGTTTCTTCGATGTCAGTTTGCTTCACAGACACCTAAATGCCGTTCGAGTAAACATATATATTTTATAATTAAATTTGTTAACACTAAAATCATTTATTGGTACCTACTCATTTCAGTGTTTCAGAACCAATATGGCGTGTTTTCTGGACGACAAACCAAAACCTCCGCCGGAATTCACAAATTGGCCTGGAAAAGAATTCACAACTGCATGGCAGATTAAAGATAAAGGCGTTATTTACGACAAGAAACCGTTCAAAATAAAATGTGTTGAAGGCAAAAAATACATGTGGTGCGCGTGTGGATTGAGCAAAACCCAGGCAAGAAATGCTTATAATTAGTTACAGAATATTGCGCAAGAGTGAACTAAAATAAAATGCTCACGTGACCCTTGATGTGACCATGAACTAATGAAACTATTTTGTACATGATGCAAATGATTTTCCAAATAATCTGCACGTGCAAAATAATTAACTTACCTTGCATCTAATTTGTCTACCCATTTGAGAATTATAACACGTAGTCTGCGATTTCTTAATTATATTTTCAAGCTGATTTTCTGTGATTTTTCATACAGCCACTCTGCGATGGAACACATAAAAGACCCTTCACGAAAACAACATTAAGACCTGTGCAATTCATAGCCCCTGAAGACAAAGAATATTGGTTTTGCAACTGCAAACAAACGGACAACAAACCCTTCTGCGATGGTACTCATAAACGTGAAGACATCCAAGCAGCCATCAAAACATAACAAACATTATATGAATTCTAGTGTTATAAATAAAACAATTAGTGTACATTCAACAGTATTAATGTTGTGATGATACAAGGTATAATTACACGCAAACCTCATGTATTTTCTTGTGTATGTTTCTCTTGTAAACACGGGTCGTGACTGTAATTACAAAATTAAAATAACCAATTAAGGGAATATGTGTAAACATACGATTTTCCATAATCAACACAAACCTGATCAATGGAAGGCCAATGATGTATTTCGTTGTAAAAAAAATGGCCTCTAACCTAACCACATGTTTTCATGTAGTAGTATATTTATAATTTGGTTGAAACAAGTTCGAACCGATTTTGTGACCGGCAAAAGTTAAACAAGGGTATGAGAATAAATGGTGGCAAACAAGTTGTTAATGACCCATTTATTAACATTTATTTAGTCGATAAAAAGCCAAATGCCCTTGGGTCTTAATAGTAATTGTAACGTAACGACAAGTAGTTAAACATTCAATTTGTTGTACGTACCGTAACACCGAATGCGATACTACATAAACTGGATTTACGCACGGACTGACTTCGTTTTAACTCCATTTCTTTGAAACATGGAAGGATGCAGAAAATACAACAGTACAAACGGATTATGTAAAGCAGTTTGTACACCTCGTTTTGCATATACACTTTTCTAAACTTGTAAAGTTATTAGCGCTGAAGCTGCATTCACAATATGCGGCCAAATCCTTCGATGTCCAAAACAACGATCGATAGAAGTAATAATCCAGTGTAGAATAATATTTACACATACACAGCCTGCGGACATGCAACTTTTAAGTCATGGTCCTCTACGAATCTGCTTTTATCCGACGCGCACAAAAATGGTGCCCAAGTTCTCGAATAGCGTAGGACATCTGCCGAACACCACATTGCAACCTCGTTTCTTTTGTGACTAATCCACATATATTTCCATCTAACATTTGACGATGTATTAATCCTCACCCCAAGGAATCCAACATTGTAATTTCCACAAGATACTTTCAAGACAATTAGCGAGGCAAACATTTTGCGACATCACCTTCGTGTTGAGCGTTTGCGTTGTAAGCATTTCCAGCTTAGTATCGTTGAATGCGCCACTTGTTTCGTTAATAAACAGGGTGTCAACATTACAATTATTAGAAAAAGTCGTTTGAAATTTGTTCCTACTGGAAATCAAAAAGAAGAAATCGAAAGGAGGATCAAAAGTGGAGTTACGTGGCCATTAAACAGGGTCAATATACAAATGAGCATTTACACGGCGACATCGGAACATGACTAGGGGTCAACATCTGCAGGATACTCTACTGTTGGAGATTGTGGTCACTCGATGGCCTTGCTGATGAAATCCATGAACCTCTTGGCGTACTGCTCGGGGTGTACCGTCGAGATCTCCGCTCCCGATCCGTGTTTAACAGTCTTTGCCGCTTGAGCAGTCCGTTTTTTGATGCCGTATATTGTCAGGATGTCGATCAGTGCCAAGAAGTAGATTTCCCGAGTTTGAACAGCTAGTAATATTAAAGCAAAGTTGTCAATAATTCAGGTCACGTGTCTTATCATTATATTTCGAAGTTGCGCGGTCAAGCGTTGCAGCCAGCAGAAGGACAATTTTTGCTTCGTACCATATTCCAACAACTCCAATTTGCTCTCTACATTCATAAGAACATATTTCAATAAGTTTAAGGGAAAATGTAATTTAGATTTGCCCATTTAACCTCAAATTTCTACTCGTCACTGAAAGCCGACAGTTCATAAATCAACTGCATTTCAATGCTATTAATATAAATCAGTTTGTTCAATTAAGTTTATTTTAATGGTGGAATTCTGCAGTGTTTTCCGCAAAAACTACCATTAAATTGAACAAACTTCAGTTTTCCTGTACAGCAGTTGGTAGAATACAGTACACACCTATTTTACATAACCTTATGAATTGAATAGTTAGGAGGAGCAGCCATAGCTGTAAGAGGGCCCCACTCCCATACTATTTCCACCCAACTATTCAATAACTTGGAGCACTTAGAGCACAAAGTGGTAAAGACTAATAACAAAGTGGGCCTTTCTGGCTGCAATCTTAATACGCACAGGTGCTACTTTAAGGAATAATAATTTATTTTAACAATAAGTGCAAACTTCTAAATGAATGATAATCACAAATGCAAAATTATAAAGATGGAGAAAGCTATGTATGCAAAGCAAATAAGCAATCCAGTTCACTCACATAGAAAACAATTAAAGATGCTTTCCAATGCGACAAAAGGCAACTTGTGTGCTAAATATCATCGATTCAAATCATTCAAAATCAATAGACTGAAAAAACGATCTACTTGCATTGTCCAAATATATATATATATCAACAGAAATTTCGTCCATCACGCCAAACCATAGCAATGCAATCAAATAATGGACAGAAACAGAAAAGACTTACTTGATGTAGTATATGATATGTTCTCATCTCGCACACATCAATGCATCGTAAAACGGCTAATTAGTTTAGCAACATGCAATGGTACACAACATACCTTCATTGCTTGGAATGGCATAAATGTCAAGTTTTGGATCAATCTCTCCATTCCTAACCCTTTCCCGACTAGCTAGCGGACTGTCAGGTGGAGTTGGATTTCCTCCACTTGCCTATAAGATTACAAAACTTACTTCAGTCATAAAGCATTAATTATTAATTACAGAGATTGCTGTTAAAATGGAAAATTCACAACTGTTTTTAAATTACATGTACGGTATTTCCTCGAACGAAGTACTCGATAGTCACGTCTGGCATCTTTCGAATGACTTACTTTGGTAAAAGTTCTGCTTTATACCTGGACATTTTCAAGCTGTTTGCAAATAAATAGCTGTGTATTTTTCTAGTTCAATGATTCAGCTTCCAGGTTGTAAAAATTGAGTTTCTGCGCTTTTTGGCCGCACGCCAGATGCAATCGCACGGCCAAGTGTTTCTTAGGATAAAAGCTTTTCCATTTTGACAACGACTCCAAGACATCTCAAACAACACTGGAAAGCAACAGCGTCCAGAGTTGCAGCAGCTGATACAAACCTGCGAGTCGTCATCTTCTTCAACACCATTCTCCTCGTCAACCTCACCAGTTTCTTGTTCTCGTTCCCTTTCTCTCTCTCTTTCTTTCTCCCTCTCTTCCTGAGCAGCACGGTCACAATCGTGAACGCCCAGCAGCAGACTGTAGTCCATCAGGTTCAGTTTGCACAGGAACTGTAAGAACACATTGCGGAAAATAGCAAATCGATGCAGATGAACTTGTCGGAGAACGGAGTAGAGCAAATCAAATAAGAAAGACCTCCACATCCACGTTTAATGTCTCTAAAAGCTTCTCTTTTGCATCTTCGCCAATAAATATCTTGACACCATCACGCACAAAGTCGTTGTCTTTCAGGGTGGGCAATTCTTTCTCCTTTCAGATTAAAATGGTTATTAAATATGCAGGTTTATTCCTAAAAGATGCCACAGTTTTAGTTTGTAGCTGAAAATATGCTCAAACATTACTAATTATGCAGTTGATGACGTCAAATTTAATCTGTGGCATTTCTTTGAAAAATCACCATATCTCCGAGTAAAAATGTATAATTCAGAAATTATCAAACAAACCCTTTCCTTGTCACTAGCTTCTCTGTCCACAGTTGATCCCTGTCAACACGACAAACCCATTTGTCAGCCAAGCACGCAGCGATAATAAAATTCATCTCGCGCACCTTCAAATCGTATTTCCTGTGCACCGTCAAGTGATTGCTGAATATATTTCTCATGACTACCATATAGGTTTCTGTTCCTTCCACAGTCAGCCTATACATGCCCAAATACTGCGGCAGAAGAGTCCTTCCGTGCCTTTCCACCACATACTAAACGAACAAAAAAAATCAATTCCATCTCAACAATTGATCCAAGACATAAATACAAAACAGAAAGTACTATTCTTACAGGGTGATACTGCTTAAGGAGATGATGCATCTGTTCAATTTCTTCACTAGTCAAGGTCTTGATGACGCACAGTTTATCGTGGGAATTGAAAAATCTTGCGCCGCTTCTGCCCTGGTTATCACTGACCACTGGTTGTGATTTGGTCAGTGAATCCTAGCAAAATAGTACAAATCAATATATTATCATAGTCAGCATTTTCTTTATCGAAGCGGTGCACTTTTCATAACACGCCTTGCGAGTTTTAATTAATTCTGTCGCACTCAGCTGCGGGCTCTTCGCCAAAATATGTTTAGATATCCATTAGCAGATTAAAACTCGGTATAGTGGTGAAATTGTATTAGCATAGAAGCCAACAGAACAAATAATGAAGGTGACATGGTCTGGGAGACAAACCTTGCGAATAAGTGCGGCTGTTCAAAATCGATAAAGCACAACGAAAGAAATGCCGGCTTGTTGGCATTTTGCAACAGATATCTTTTTTTATTATTATTTGCTCCTTCAAAATTGAATCTCCAGGAAATAAACGAATGCTGGTTGAAGATAGGAGGAAGCAAAAAGCAACAATATACCAGGTAATCTGCATCATCGATTCCGAAACGTTCCCGCAGATTCCTGAACACAATTGGGCAGTATTCCTTTACCTTGAAGTGGCTTGGCATATTCTCCCTAAATAAACAAAATATTAAATTAAATTTATGCAGAGTAATTAGTTGTATAATATAAATATGACAACATTAAATTCAATATTAATCCATTAAATTGCAGCCCTGAAAAAAATGTGGATCAATGCGTTCCTGGAAAGGAACTAACAATGAAGTAACAAACATGTTTTTCTCCTAAATTGTAGGCAGCACAACTACATGTTAGCAAAATACAACGCCATAAAATGATATATTGCAAGCTAAGGTGTAAAGTATAATCGTAAACCATGGTTTACTTCTGTTTGTATGGTTAATAAAAGCCGAAGGAACATTTCGCCATGACAGCAAAACCCTTTCACCATAAACAATGGACAACATCCTAAGTGTACTTGCTCATCCCTTATATCCCAATGCAATTAATAATGTAGCATGCCAGAGGGTTTGGCAAGCAACACATGACCTCTTTTTTGAACAGAAACATCCCTTTTATCATTTTATACATGGCAAACAGATTATATGAACATTTTAATAAATCATGTCCATCATTTTATAGGAAATTAAGTGATTTCCCAGTATTACAATGCACCATTTTGGCACAACGACTTCAATTATTAACGATTTCATCTCATCACATGCATGACTAATGTCATTTCATCATCAGAGTATATACAGTATGTATCCATACTAACAAGTGCAAGGGCATGTACTTTAATCTTGCATTTAATCAGGTTAGTCAACAAAGGTCCTCCTCGGTTATCCTGTTCCAATTAAAACTCTCATTTTCCCTACTTTCCGGCTCACAATGTCATCCATTAAAGCTGCACGGTTGTTTGAAGAAGTGAACAAACATTTGCATTATATATGTATCTTTTTTCAAGAGACTGCACGGGAATATCCAAATAAGATACTGAATCAATGCTAGGCCAGATCTAGATCCATAAAAGTGACATGAGGATGAACAGCATTTGTGCACTAAGTTATCACAGTCCTAATATGGGCACCATTAACAGTTCATTACTTAATTAAGGCTCAAGGAAATTGCATTGCAGCACCGCTTGCTGGGCACAAGAGTTTTATTCATTTGCAAGGCATTGCCTGGCATGTGTAAAGAGGTTCAGCATAAACAGGTTGCTAACCCTTAAAATAATTATTGTGCAAACTGTTGCATGACAGAACTTAGTCACTTGCAGGTGCTAATAGCATTGTTTGCAGCTGAATGCAATGTACTGCACTAATTTTAACAGCTGGCAATTAATAGGATTTGTAAATAGTGTTCATTGATATTGTTTGTTTGAAATCTCGTAATCTCTTGAATATATCCAATACTGCTTATTACCGTATTATTCACAATGTTGTTGCTCTATTCAGGTGAGTTGCAGCAAACGTGTTTTTGAATTTATTTGGCAATTTCCTGACTTCCGTGGAAATGTCATTTCAAATTCCCAGGAAAATAAATTCACTTTATTTTTTAAATCCATTTTGTGAGTTGGGTCTTTTCTTTTTCTTTTCAAGTACCTTGCATCTTGTAAAAATGCATGTTTCTAAAGTTAAATGGCTTTCAATGGGCATTTGATCTTGCAAAAATAGCTAAAGAACTATTAAACATTTACTACATACAGTAGTATATACTGCATTATAAATTAAGATAAAGTGACAGAGCACATTCTACATATTCATGAAATGGCCGAGATTGTTTCATCTTTTATGAATCCACTTTAATAAATAAAACCACAGTACGTATTATAGCCTGCTGTCTTTGGGAATATAGATCGGCTATCTCGAAACAAAATGGCGCCCAACAGGCACAGAAGATAAATATTGCGCCCCGAAATCAATATCTTAAACTGTTCAATAAGATTTACAATTGTTCTGAAAATGAGTTGTTGGAGTTTGACGTGAAGAATCCATACTATAATATTTGCAGAAAAAAATTAATCAAAGAAAAGGAGCAATAAACATTGCAATTTCGGTTATATATTGTGATCAGGGCTTCCACCCAGAACTTTATACCCCAGGATAATAGCCTGCAGTATAGTCCGAGATGTTGCTTCACCTTCTTGGTAAACTGTATAGCATGACTAAGGCAATCGATATTGTCAGAACAAACATTGATCGAAGGAACGCGATCATGAAAGATAGCAAAATGCAACATCCTGTCAATTCCAAATCCAAATCAATGTTCATCATATACGTGCATCCGCTGGATGCAAATGACAACTTTCTTTATACTACATCTGTACAAAAGCAGTGCCACTCCAACATACATTAGTACTACATTATTGCTGCCACTGCATCACATTTTAGGCCACAACTTCGAACTGTGCATGTGCATCAAACTGTAACATACAACTACAACACACATATCCAACACTTTTCCTGCACAAAATGTTCCAGCCATTTACCCCTGCTGAAATGAAAACAGGAACCAACAAAATTGACTAGTTGCCAGGCAATGCGGTGATGATGTTGGCCGCAACACAACAGGCTCATAACATTTCCGATATTGTTCCCAACTGTGAATCACAAATCCCACTGTTTATTCTCCTTTTTATGCATACAGTTCAATCATTATTCAAGTCTACAAATGTAGTGTTGTGTACTATATGTGACTTACTAACAGCAGTCAGCTTGTGGGAACTTTCAGCATTCGCCGGCTAAGAAAATATTGACTACGAGAAAGTTATATGCTGAACTGTATTTATTTACATATATATTGAAAACCATTCCATGCAGCTGTACTATTCTGTCTGAAAAGTTTGAAATGTTAAAGCTGTTACTTGATGTGAATGTATTGGCAGCACTTTCCATAGCTTTTGCATTGATTTCGCTGAAAAACGCCGCACAATGGTTGTGATTCATGACAATACTTTCCTACTAAACTTATTTTTTTTATGGAAGATGTCATAAAAATATCACGAAACTCTCTTTTAACACACGCTATCGACATTCAAACAACAAGTGATAAGGTATTATTGCCAACTTCCTTGCTTTTACGACAACTACGTGCCACGCTGTCTTACGTGCCTTGCCTGTTTCCTGAATATTCATACCAACACATAAATTCTATTTCAAAATTTACATTTCCTTATTGTTCTAACAGCAAACCCATTGATCAATAATAATTATATGACCATTATAAAACTTGGTGGGTTTGTTTTTTCATATGGAACCAGTTGAGTTTACAAGGACATCACAATGTTTCCAGATTATAGTTTCATGTTCGAAGAACATATTCCTGATAAAAGTATTTATAGAGATAATAATAGTTGAGGATAACATGGGGTAACATGTGATGAATTAGTCATCCAAGCAAATCCATGACCTACATCAAGCATTGAAGTTATCAGCACAAGATCGATTCAGTCGATTATAGCTTAATATGTACTATGTATGTATGAATTAAGTGAATGTTGCTCAAGAGCAACCAGTTTGAGATTGAATATATAATTTGAACAGTTAGCTCACTTGTTGAAAGCATGGTTGTCCACCTTGATCTTGCTGAAAGCCTTGAAGTCATCAGGCATCAACATGACAGGGAGGGTAACATTGCTCAGCTCATTGATCTGCAAACAAGATCAGCAAAATCAAAACCCATGCACAGTTTAGAGTGCTCAAACAATTTTTATTGTTATACTATATAAAACTGAAATGTATCAATCAAAATTGACAACACCCATTAGTTGCTGCACTATCTTTTCCATTATTTTCATTGTCATTTTCTGGTTTTAATTTCCAGAATATCAACTGAAAGTAGTGAACATTCAATTTGCCAGGAAGTGTTTCCAGCTTCCCAGTCCATACATTATGCATTTTGTTCTTGTTAAAACTGCACAGTACATCATTGTCTCTGAGCGGTGAAGCGGATTGGAAACCAAAAGCAAACCAAGTCTGTTGGATGATGCAGCAAACCAGTGTTTCAAATGTGTGCTGACATGGAAAAGAACACAACACCTACAAAAAAACATCTGCATCAGACCGCAACCAGCTAAAGTTGAATTACCTGTGCCACGAACCTCTAAACCTCTACCACCAATTCATTGGTACACAACCTACCATGCACCTTTACCATTGTTCTTCATTATATTACATCAAAAAACAACCCCCATTGGTGCAATTCCAAGATTGCACACATGATAACCGTATAAGCCTAAAAGCAATTGTTACGTAATCTTGCTGAAATTGTGCACAATTAATATACATATGTATCCATTTATTTTAATACCCTAATGTTTGTACATTATAATTAGTATTTATGTTAAACAAGTAATGCATAAATTTATAATTGTATTTACAAAAAATATACATTTGCAACGATAATTTGTGATTTTCCTTCAACAATCCAAAATTATGCACAGTACTACCCAAGGTACTACCATAGTATCACGTTTTGTATATCTTAATTTTGTTTATGAATTTCAGGCATTCTTAGGACCAATTCATTTATTATTGCCAGCTGTCAGATCTATAATTTAGTAATTAAATCCCTAGACATTTTATAATAAATTATTCCCTGAAATGACAATGATTTTAAATTTTACAATTATTTACGTTCTAAATCAGGGACTGTTTTCGGTTTTTCAGACGAGTTGCAGTATTTATTGTTTACTTGGCAATGTTATAGCAAATTGCGTCCAGATAAACGCAGGAATGTGTCACATGGCCCAAGCCACGCCTACTTCCATCCGGGAACTTGGGTCCACTAGAATTTTCATATAAACCCATGTTAAAATGTTCTAATTTTCCCGTTTGAAGTTACGTCACGTAACTTTTGCGCATTTCTTTCTGGGGAAGAAGATTCATGCTTCGAACGAAGACAAGAGTATTGATTGCTTCGGCCATTTTCGATCGATAAGTATACAATTTTTAAGAGGAAATATTAAGAGTCATATCCCGACATGCACTGAACCTTCGGACACTCGCAAAGCTACATTTTATAATAAACAACTCACCGTGTGATTCACACCCCACATGAAAACGCTTAGAAGGGGTTCATTGGCGCGAAACAGCTTCACTTTTTGATGCTTGACTCGGATGTGCTTTTTCTTCACCTTGTAAGATGCCATCATTGAGGACATGGCTGGCGACGTCATTTTTCACTGCTTCAAACGAGCGCTTCCTTCCGTTTTTCACACAATATTTACCGCATAGGGTTACAAGGATCGGTTAAACATCTCGTAGCAATCGCAAGATCTTGCCAAGCGGCCGCAGTTCTCTTCGCAATTGCTTCGACTTGCGACCGAACTGCAGCTCGAGATGGCGCCCAAATGGCTGAATCTTCATCGATCGAAATCGGCCATTATACCGCAGTGACGTCCCGATACATCGATATATCGTATGCCGTTCTCTACGATTCGTCGCCGGACTATTCGCTGCCATGCTTGTTTATTTGGTGGCGAAACGTACTGCATCTAATCGTCCTACTGCGAATCGTACCAGTCAAACGCGCTTTATTGAAAAATTTGCGTATGGTTGCGCCATCTAGCGGCATTGAATGCAACAATATTTTAATTAGAATTGACGTTGATCATGGCGGACAACGATGCGGCTGTGCACGTGCAAGTCCGATTTTTCACGAAACAAGACAAGTACGTGTTATCATTATTATTATCTGTAGCCCTGATATTTGCAACGAATAAATCGAAAATTACATGAATTCTACAGGTATTCTATTCCTGATGTACCGTTTTCAATTCCTACATCCGTTGGCAAACAAGATTTGGGCGATTTGGTAAACGGAATTTTAGTGGGTAAGAATGAAAATAGCAACAAAAATACAACAAATAATGTATCTGCTTGATATTGTATATTTTTCATTTAGAAAATGTTGCTGAAGAAAAGGCCACAAAACCCACTGAATTTGATTTTCTCATAAATGGAGAATTTCTACGAACTTCCCTTGGAGAGTTTCTGGAATATAAATCCATATCCACAGTAAAATTATAATACTTTAATTACATTTTGGACTGTAGCTGCTGCTACTACAATAAACATGTATTTATTTTTTACCAGGAAAATGTTATTGATATTGAATATTTGGAGAAGCAATCTCCACCTGCACCAGAAACCAGTTTGAGGCATGATGATTGGGTCAGTGCAGTGGATGCGTGCAGTGATTGGTCAGTCAAAATCTCCCCAGAACAATAAAAAACAATTCCAATCATTACTTATTTAATTCTGCAAAAATCTAACACTGGTTATTTAGGTTCCTCACTGGATGCTACGATAGCACTTTGCATATTTGGTCCACGAAAGGAAATCATATAATGACCATCCCAGGTCACACTGGACCTGTGAAAGGGGTGACCTGGCTGACAACGGGTATAATGCTCCCCAATTAACACAGTAGCATCATTTAAGTGACTGTTTAAAAATTACAATTACAGACTCAGCAGTGTGTACGTTTGCAACAACATCACAGGACCAAACAGCAATGATATGGGAATGGAACCCAAAGACCAATGCTGTTGATTGTGTCCATGTTTGCCAGGGACATGAACGAAGCGTGGACTGTGTCGCAGCCAATGAAGATGCAACTCGAGTAATTAATTCACTCTTGTTTAAATATTAAAAACTACACAGAAATAAGAATCTTTTTCTCTAGATTGCTACTGGCTCCTGGGATAAGACATTAAAAATATGGTCGGCTGTTATTGAAGACGATGATGATTCGGATTCTGAAACAAAAGCAAAAAGAAAACGTGTTGATGATGGTTCAAGCGGCAAATCACGAGTAACTAACCAACTATATGTGCATTGTTGATTTAAATATAAAATATAAAGTTCTCACTAAAACTGACTATATTTTTTAGACACCTTTACTCACATTCCCGGGTCATCATGAAGCAATTTCATCGGTTCGATGGATGGGTGACAATGAAGTCTGCACGGCTTCTTGGGACCATACGATGAGAATTTGGGACATTGATATGGGTGGAATTAAATCACAGCTCGTAAGATTCGTGTGGTTTTTACAGGGTTCCATTAGTGCAAAATATAGACAAATTACCCGTTTAGATTGGCACCAAGAACTTCCTGTCCATGGACTACTCTCCGCTGAATAAGCACATCATTTCCGCATCAGCCGACAGACACGTACGCCTATGGGATCCAAAAATGAAAGGTTAATTAGCGAGTGATTAACCATAACTAATTGCAATTTAAAACGGGTAATTGCGCGGTTGCAGATGGCAGCATTGTCAAGAGCGTTTTCACTTCTCACACTGGTTGGGTAACTGGCGTAAGTTGGTCCACAACCAACGAGAATCTTTTCATATCCTCTTCGTACGACAAGTTGACGAAACTGTGGGACCTCAGAAGGTAGTTGAACAAAACACTTTAAACAAGGATCTGTGGTAAAATATGGTATTTACAGTCCGCAAGCACCGATGTACGACATGAAGGGTCACACGGACAACATCTTGTGCTGCAATTGGTCCAATCAGAAATACATATTGACAGGTGGCGCAGACAACTGCTTAAAGATCTTTACCTATCACTAATGTATTGGTCACTTTTCCTGCCCGCAGCAATAAACAAGTTCAAACGTAAATCCGCTTTTTTATTGTCTTCGGATGCCTTCAACAGAAACAATGGCGAGGATTTGGTTGTCCCTACACTTTTCGTTTAAATTGAAATCTGTACAGTTTTTCATTTCAAATCTTAGCACAATCCTCTTTGGCTTTTCAGAAATCGGTACAAGCATAAAAAAAGATAAATTTACAGTGTCAACACTCTGAGAAATAAGACGTTTTAAAATAGTTTCTCCTTAAAAGTAAATGCTCGACATTATAACAGTAGTTGTGGGATGCTCATGTATACAAAACCCTGGTCACATCGCCAGATACAACACACACAATGTACCTTACTCTTTTTTTCCAACTGCTAAAAATTACTTCGGAACTTGCATAAGAAATATGCCAAAATTCATGCAAGTCCATATATAAAAATTGGTATAAAATGCAATCCTACAATAAATTGATGATAACGCTAATTGAAATTTCTGCGGAAACGTTAGGCCACGCTTTGAAAATACACTGAAACTTGCCAAAATGTTCTCTAATTCACCAAAAACATTCTATAAATAGAAGGGGAAGATTTAAGTTATGGATAATATAGTAGTACGATCACTTAGCACGCGACAAGTTTCAACGTAAAAGCAAAACTAACGACACGAACGTTCGCATTTCGCACAGGTTAGTAGTACACAAGTACATGTTTTGCAATATTTACATAAATTCCTGGTTATACCAAATGAAAGCTGTCAGATATCTACTACGCCGAATGACAATGAAATGCGAGCACACCACTTTTAAAAAAAGTAGACATAAATTACTTTAAAAACGCATCAATTTTTGCAGTCACATCAATCAACTGTCAAATCAAAATCGTCCAGTCGGTTTAACATTTTCCCAGGTCTTTATACATCAACCACCATACACCGTCTTGAGCTTTGAATCCGACTCACGAGTCTCTTCCGAGAGCAACCGCAAGTTTGTTATAAACGACACCAAAATCGGATCGCATCAACCACATAACCTCCCATCACACAACTATTCAAAAACTTCAGCCAAGCAATAACACCTCATAGCAAAGTCCCTATAACTCCAGGTCCTCGTACTTCTCCATTCGTACACTTGTCCGATACATGCAATTGTAACAAGGGCATGTACCAATGCGATTTCGAAGTTGCGGGACTTGCTGTGAATTGTTATAACATGGGTTGCACAAAAATATTCCAATACTATAGAACGGTATCTTTTTTTTTGGACGATGAAGATGACACGTTGTGACCCCTTCGCACCCTCGATACATAGCAGTCAATATTAGAAAACCAAACGAAGGGATAAACCGGCAATTGGGACTTTTGCTTCCCAACAGTTTGGGAAGACGTGGAATGCGGTTATTTATTTTTCTCAAGAAAATTCCTTAGTTTACGGAGAAAAGCATTGCGCTGCAAAGTCTAGTGCCGTACAGTACGTGCAGACGTACTCGTACCGCTACTTCAAAACTCCACTTTTCATATTTCAATTCGCAAACCGTTCTGCTTTTCCCGTACAATTTCCTATCGCTACAATTTTTAATTAAAACTACTACGGACTTGAAGCGCGGGATGCCCATTCCCCAATCAACACCTCATCGAATTGAGAGAGAACCTCCTAAGTGGTCCTGTCTCCGACAATTGATAACGGTAATGACACGCAAATGAAAACGGCAATAGAAGAGAAATTAAAAGAAGACTGTGAAAACGCAAACCGAAATCAAATCAAACAAGGAAGGGCTGTCCCAAACCGACTTCAACTACAGCTACGTGTTTCTTTTAAGAGACGGCACGGCGCAGTTAGCTCTAAAATCTACGTTACTACAACTACCGGACGCTAAGTCTAAATTGTTCGACACAAAAACACCAGACGCGAATACCTTGACAAAGGACAATCTAAAGACAACGTCGAGTTCTTTTAAAATTACAAAATCAAACAAAAAACACAAGGGAAAAATCAAACCACTTGGAGGGGGAGAAATGGTTTTGGCGACAACGAACAACCATGCACGCACATTCACACTACAATTTTGCTTTTTCCTTCGTCGGCTTAGTTACTTTTGTCACATCACTTGCTTTTCTCTACCTGAAGCCACCTTTCCTCCATATTCAGATTTCAAAGTAGTATCAAAATGACATTCGGATGAGACTGATCGGCACGCGCGGGTTAACATTAATCTATATAGAGTACGCTAGAACTTGTTTTATACACCCTAGTTGTTTTCCCTTACTCACAAAAAAACAACTTAACGAATCTAGTCTTCCTTAAGGTTTCTGCCCTAAAAGATTGGTTATAGTTGTGTATATTCGTCTTCGGTAAAGTGGCTCGCAAGCGTTCAACTTCACAGCGGTCCGCATCGTATATGGTAATAAAATCAATCCTGCCTGTTGCAACACGATTATTATAGTAATCAATAATATTTAGTCTCATTGTAATAATATGTACGTCACTTTAAAAATAGTTTTCAATAGCAAAATAAACCAAATTCTTCTCCCGACTGTAAAATCTCGGCTTATCTCGTGTTAAATCTTACCAAACAGCGGTAGATTTTTTCCAGATACAAAAAACCAACAGAATTACTATCTGACACTGGGGACAACGGCGTTGCACAAGGTGAATATTATAATCATGGTGTGATTTTTGAAAAGGGGATTAAATACGGGGAACAAACTAACGTAATCAAAATATACAATTTACAAAATTGATTTTAAGGAATCGCCTCTCACAGCAGAAATTAATTCCCATCTTATAAAAGCGGCCAAAAGAAATATCACAGAAATTCAATAACATGCTGGAATATCTCAGGAAGGAAAAACACTATCAAATTTTTGCTTGTACTTGATATGTTGAGGCTGTTTTACAAATCATAGTTTGCGACCCGCAATTGGGATTTGGGTGAGAGAGAGAAAAAAAGCAATCTAAACTATATCCATATGAAACATTAACAGTGTCTTTTGCTGACCATGGCCATGCGATGCTTTACAATACTTTACAAAACAACCGAGGCACGAAGCTACCCTATAGAATGGTTCACATCATCCCGACCATTGAGTTTCGAGTGAAATTTGGCAAAATTATCTAGATCCCTGCATTATTTCGTTGAAAAAGGCACATTTCTAGATGTTAAGCTGAAAAGCGGAATCGTTATTCGGTGTAGTACGTGTCGTCACCTTCTCTAAAATCGCTTCCTTCACACAAATCAACGGTATAATAAGGATTTCTAAGAATAATATCAACCATGGACATGCCCTTTTTCCTTTCGGTCAGTACACCTTTTTTTTGTGGGTTACCTCACACATACACACCGTACCGACCGCAAGACTACGCGAACGTAAAACCGTTTGCGTCTCGATAATATCAACCTCCGCATTTTACCTAACGGACAAGAATCCCCCTGACTTTATAAACGCCAACCTCGAGAGAGAAGAGACCACTCATCCTTCCAATCTTCCAAACTTTCACATTCAACCAAGTTGTTCATTTTCGATTTTTTCCCTATGCTTGTGTGGTGGGGTGCGCGACGCTGTCTACTGTGTCATCTCGTACAAGGACCACGTTACATAGTAACACGAGTTTGAAAATGACAAAAACTGTCAAAACGTGACGCAACAAAAGTCATGCGACTCGTACTTGTTAAGATAAAAAAAAATCAAAAACAAACAAGCCAAGCAAAATGGACGACACGGACGAACACAAGTCAAGACGCCACATGCGAGAAAAAGTGAACGGGGACACGCAAAAACTCTTTTCGGTAAACACTCATTTCTGCTATGAGAGGAAACTCGACGGAACGGACACTCTAAAATTGTCCATCGGTCGCCCCAAAGCCAACTCTGGCCCATTATCCATCAATCCCTTCCCCCCCATTTGAATTCACCCACCCATGGATCACCCATCCCTCCAAAAAGAAATAGAGCACGGAACGGAGAAAACAAAACTCAATAAGGAGACAATAAGAAACAAATCGTCCCTTGCCCCGGCAGAGGAAGCGGATCGGGCACTGCGATGGCGGCTGGTGCTTTTAAATAGAGGCGCAACCACCATAGATTAGCTAGATGGCTTCAGAAGCCTGCCACATCACCGTCAAATGGCCAACGGCAACAGCAACGGACACCAAAAACAAAACAACCATCCATTAGTTCAGTACACTATACGCACCTACGAAATACCATGTAGAGTAGCAGTTATTTCATACCATGTCTCACTTTGTTTGGGCATGGTAAGCTTGGTATGATAGCTGATGTTCCTCTGGTGTGCCAGCTCCGGTGACACCACCGCTGTTCGGGTCCTGCATAGAGAAATTCAAATTATAACCTCCAATGTGACATATCTTGCATAGTGTTAATTTATCTCTCAAATATTTTCTAATAGATCCAGAAATGGATCAGGTATTGATCAGCTGATATATTTCTTATGGCAGCAATTTTCCCGGGCACATTTGTAGAATTGCCACAAATAGCAGTCACTTTTCACGCATCTCAATTCCCAGTAATAAGGTAGGCGTTGGTGCTAACATTTGATGATGGGAATTGATGGAAATGACTTAGTCAGTTTGAACATAAAAGGGAGAATATTGTTTCCAAATATTATCGCATTATTCTTACAAATTAACCGAATTTTTCTTCCTCCTCCTAGATTAGAGTGACAAAACTTGTACAACCAGAAAGATGGCTTCCTATACGGTTAAATCGATCCAATTACTAAATAAAACGGATAATTATCTAGGTTGCTAGGCACAGATTAGGGTTTTAACATGGAAATCCTATATCTAATTAATAATCGATTCATGTAATGGCTTGCCCGGGATGATTTAACGCCGTTTAAAGAGGTGTACTCTGAGCAATTTGGAAATCCCACATCTTGGAAATTGAGAACACTACCACACTAACCAAAAACTTGTACACACTAATTTACTGGAATAATTGCTCATATATTAAATTGAGAGTTAAATAACTTCAACCAAATCTGCATTTTTTCACTGACCACCGTTGCTTGATTAACATTAATTTACGTAAGATATCAAACACAATTAAATTCACATGTTTAAAAAGACAATGGGCCCTTGTAAACTCTATTTACTCAGCTCAACACAAATAATGCTACCAGGACAGCAACATTGCATACAAGTGCCATTAAATGAAATGCGTGTTTAGCCCAGCAGATGTAAGCACTGATTCCCCATACAGTTTGAAAATTGTACCATTGCACGCATCTATTTTTGCCACGTTTGTTTTGACCATATGTTTGCAACAATTGCAACACGGCCAAGTTTTCCAACATTAAATTGTTATGCCACTGTACATTCTCTTTCCAGTAAACCACTGCCGCGAGTGAATTGAAACCTCTCATATGCAATTCATTTATTCATATTTCGACCCAACCCTGAAATGAGACAGCGAGTTTGGTACCGAACCTCCTGGACCGCCATCTGCTGCACAAGCTGCGCAGTCGGTTGCCCGTACAACGTCGAGGCATAAGCAGGATGAGGACTTGTCACGTACTGCATTAAAGACGCGGAGAAAGGCACAAATAAGAATCGTCTTTACGCAACAAACACCGCCGTACGAATGGAAACAGAACAATAGGGATAACCCACGGACATCATCGCAAACATCGCTTTAAATCCCAACAAGCTACAAATGCACCCACTCACAACAGCACAAACTCAACTTTCCTCCCATTTGCAACATCTATTTTCCTTAAATAAAACAGACAGCTGGAAAATCAAGTTTGCACATACCGAGCCTCCTCCAAGCTGCAATTGACCCATTTGTGTGGCCAACTGTGGCATCATGCCTCCATAGTGCAATGCATTTGGATCAACTGATGGAGGAATCATCTGCAGAGCAAATAAAAACAACCTTAAAACAAATACCGTTCGAAAGAACGAGTCGTTTTTGAAGTAAATGTAACCACCTGAGGCATATGCGGCTGCACGAAGTACTGGGCTGGTGGCATCCACGTTGTGCCAGTTTGAATTTGTGTGTAGCCTGGCACGGGTGCAGTGTAACGTTGATGGTATCCTCCCACTGACTGCATGATCTGTGTTGCAACACTGCAAATGGCAACAACAAGCTTATCAGATTTATACTGTAAATGAAGCAAATACTAACAGCATGATGCCTACCCATTCTGCGGCATTTGCTGATCGTACGTGAAAGGGATCCCCTATTTAAAACAAATACAAGTTAGTTACTGTTCCATTCATGATATCGTAACAAATGCCACGTCAGATTCATACTTCGCCTTCACGCCACATCCTCGGCTCTTGATTCTTGTACTGATTTCTTTTCTTGTTGCCACCATCGGCAAACTTGACCAGTAGAGGCTCCTTTGCTCCGGGTAAAATCTTTCCGTTAAACATGGAAATTATGTGCTCACACTTCTCTTTGGATTCCATTCTGGAAAACGAGCACACACACAAATTATTTGTATCATGCTGGCTAGGATGTGCTTAAAAATGACCACGTGCTTCTTCTCACCTCGCAAAACCAACACCTCTACTCTGAATGTTCGCATCTCGCAAGATCCTCGTGGAAATTACAGTGCCGTAAGGCGCTAGCATTGCCTCCAAGTCGCTTTCCGACATGTAGAGAGGCAAGTTTGCGATGTACAAATTCGTCGGATCTTGTTCTTGTTGCTGTTGTCGTCGCATCGCCCGAAAAAGAGAAGAACAAACTTAGCACAACACGTCTCGCGTACGAAATAAACATCAACTGGGTTCCTCAGACGACCGATTGCGCCACCTTTGCCATCTGCGCTTGGATCCCTTGCGCTTGTAGGGCTTTGACAGCCGCTTCCGCTGAAGCTGGAGATTCAAAATCGACAAAGCCATACCCTTTGCACTTGTTCGTGTTTTTATCCAGTATTGCTTTAGTTGAGATAATAGTCCCAAACCTGAAACAGTTGCGCAAAAACAATCACTTCACGATCAATCCCGGTTCACGGTGGTGATATTATAAACTTACCGCGAACACAGTGCTACGAGGTCCTTGTCCATGGTGTTCTCGGGCAGGGCACGGATGTAAAGGTTAGTTTTACTCAGCAGCTCTCCGCCACTGGAACCCGATTGCGAGCCAGTGTTGGAGTTGTTGCTGCTCGAAGTGGAAGGGCTGGCCGTAGGAGCCCTTGCCGACGTGAACGTCTGAAAAATTATTAACATAATTGTTTATTAGTATCTGTCCAAGTTGTAGTTCTTAAAAATATACGGGTTGCCAAGTATCAAAGCAATAGAACCCCTTCACTCAAGGAGATGGTTCGAAGTTCAGTGAACGCCATCTATTAGTACTGAACCGAGTGGAATTTGCTTCAGGCCATCGAAAAATGCTGACTGACTGGCCAAACCAAGGTGAACCCTTTTATCTTTTTTTACTATTCCAGGCGAATGTAAAGAAAGAAAGCAACAAGTGTCACAAGCTCAACACCGGAAACTTCCCAAGCGAAAGCTAGCACACTCATATAATTCAATTGCTATTCAATAGTTCCTCACAATGGCAAGTTTCTCATCTCCACAACATTCAAATTATCATTCTGTGCATTTATTTTATCGCTAATATGTGTACCTACATACAGTATGACTACAGGAAATTGCAAAGAATGTGATACGATTGTTGCACTTTTGTTTGAACAGTGCATTTTATGATAAAAAATAGATCATCCCCACAGGGGAAGCATTTCTTCCCCCATTTCATTCAAGATATAAAAATGATAAAAACCGAATCAACAAGCATCATATGATGTCACGGACAGAAACTAGTTTGCCACGGTTTTTACAATTTTAAATTCCCATTACGTTTCCCTGACTTGTATATTATGTCAAGGAAATCTGCTAAATTTTCAGGTTGAAAACATCAGGAAACTACAATTGCAAAATTGTTTTCTTGTAATATAATCCACTATGCCCATCTGAAACCAACAACAGTACAGACACACTTCAGTTATTTGGTTTGATTACAGCTGATGAAAACGAAGTCTTTGGTATTTTTCCATCAAAAAAGTAGGACAACTTTAAAAAATAACATAATCCCTACAAAAATATTATTGCATCACCTTGTGTACAATTTGCCTGACCAAGTTGCATCTTCTATTTTCCACCATAAAATGCACAATTCTTCCAAATTACCTCCGACACAACGTGATCAATTTAACGTTTTTTCTGTTGTAATTTCACACTGAGCTTCCAATTCTTTCTGTCACATTCATTGTAGTACGCACTTGCAAAAATCACTATTCCCTCGCCAATTTCATGTTTACGAAAAGCGGAGCTAAATGTAAGAATGTACTTTTTGCTAAACAAGTTCGAGGTTTCCCATCATTTTTTAAAAAACTAAAAAGGAGATGAAGTAGAAGAAAAAACTACGGGTCGATCAAAGAGCACTGAACTGCATACAACAAGCTAACTATTCTAAAGATAGTCATTTCGCCCTCACACCCACAACCCAGAAACGTATCTGCCGTAATCAGCAGTTGGCAAGAAGTTCAGGGAATTACCATTCTTCAAATTGGATCACTTAATCAACAGATAACAATATCTGCACATTGTGTACAGGGTATATCTCTCACTCTCCCTCTCATACACACTTACACCCACACCCAATATTCGTCTGAAAGCTGGATAAGAAGTAGCAATTTATCGACCTGGGTGGTGCCAACTCACAAAACTCAGTGCACACACATATATGCTGAAAAAAGAAAAGGGAAAAAAGAAAATCACCGGAGCATTCTGGCTAGAAAGCTGCAAAACAAACAAGAGAATGGTTGGGAATAGTGATGAAGAGGGGGAAAAGAGGATATGGAATTGGCAACATAAAAGAGCCAATCTCACACTGAACCAAACCAATGGATCACTCTATATTCATAAGCATCACACTACTCCATTTTAGGGATCAGCATGAACATCCCTGCATCCAGTCATGTGCACCTACAAACTTCCCTGAAACATTTTTATAAAGACTTTCTATTTGAAAACGTTCACCTCAATCTTATCCTAAAACAGTATTTGTGTATTCTTACCAATTCCTCAAAAAATCTGCTGTTTCCTATCAAAGTTTTTCACATGTTCCAGCATAAATGTCATTAAATAATTGTGAAATAGTACCTTGACGTTCACAAATTATATCTGTATTTTTACGAAAGTAGTTTAAATTAAATCACGCATATCACTTTGAAGGCCATCGCTGCAATCTAAATACCATTCATTTCCCATTGCTTGCTTCATGATTAACTAATTAATTTCCTTGCAAGCTGAAACATAAGCGCCAATCCAGCAATACACCAAGTTAACTAACTTCACTATACAGGGTGTCCAGAAAGTCTGGTCTTTTTGTTAATAACGTTAAATTGAGGTGACAAACTGTAAATATAATGAGG
>JAQIWR010000107.1:0-29749 GCA_034695945.1 Glomeris hexasticha
TCCTGCAGAAAACGCTCTCAAATCCTGCAGCATATTTTTGCAGTTCGAAAATCCTGCAGGATCCTGCATGAATTTTGGTACTGGGTAATCATTTTTATGTAGATAAAGTTTACATCTGAATGACATATGGAATATTTGTACATTGTTAGTTGAAAAATAATAAGGAAATTGCCAGTTTGGATAAGAAACTCAGTCAAGTAGAGTCTTCTGTTTGGAAGTTGAAAACTTTGGAAGAAGAATTGGAAAATAAGGTTTGAAATATAGTACTGCCTTTTGGTGCCAATGTGCAATTGCAATCAGAAATGTATAATGCAAAAATGTTTTAATTCAATGCAGAATAAAGAATTGGAAACATGCCGTTCATCTTTCAATGAGAGTTCCCATGTCGAAGATATACAGCGGTTGAAAAGCGAATGTTCCGTTTATGAAGCTAAAATTCGTCAATTGGAGTAAATTTTATCGATGTTCTCCTTTTGAGTGCAATCAAAATGTGACATGCTTTCCATTTTAGCGATGAATTTGTGAAACTTAATCAGAACGCTTCGCTGCTTGCCGAGCTAAATATGGCTAAAAAGGATAAAACTGCCAAGGAAGAAACTCTGCGAAAGATGTATGTAAACTTTGATTCAGTTAAATGAAACAATATTAATTAGATCTTTTCATTTCTAGAAAGAGCAAGAATGAGGATAAGTTGCAAGTGGTACTTGGAGAAATCCCTGAATGGCAATTTGTGCGTTCAAAGATTAGAGAATTTGTGACGTAAGTATAGTGAAAATACACAACTTGGGAATTTTCGCATGTAAATTTGTAATATATGAACAAAGTTTTCCTTTTGTTTTATAACTTTTGTCATTGGTAAATCAGTTTTCAAAAAATATAGTTATATTTTTTGGATTTTTATGTATCTTGGTATAGGATTGCTGAGAAAGAATTGAAGCAAATGAATGAACGCAGGGAGAAACTTTTAATCGGCAACAACAGTGCCGAGTCCAAGCGAAAGATGCTGGTGTATGTTTTCCTAAATTTAACTTTGGTATAGGCAAGGGATTTTTTATGTATTTCAATTTTCAGAAAGGACATTGAAAGCAAGGAAAAAGAACTGAAAGGCAATATAATCTAATCTTCAGTTTTTAGTTCACTTTGTGGTTTACAGTCATAGAATTTCTTACTTATTAGAATACGAAGAAAATGTTTTTGAGGTGTGCGGCAGCCGTGAATTGGAAGATGGCATAGCAATCCTTGAAGGTCAAATGAAGGAATCTCAAAAGTAAATATGTAAACAGTGTGTAGTTTAAATTTAACTGATTAATAATATTATAACGAAATGGAATTTCTTCGTTTAGTGAAAATGGGTCCTTATCCGGAACTCAATTTGTATATGCAAAATTCGTGGAGAAGTTACGGCAAACTGATCCGTCTTGTCCACTTTGTCACCAAAGTTTTCGGGAGCATAGTGATGTGACCGAGCTTATTGAAGAAGTGGGTGGTCTATTTTTATTGTACATGTGCTATTATTGTTGGCTTAATTCCGCATGTTCCCTCTGATATAGGTGGAAGAAAAAGTGCGTCTTATTCCGACACAGCTGGTTGCAACGCAAAAAAAGATTAAGGAACAACAAAATCGTTTCAATAAATTAGCGGAGCTGCGCACAATTAAGAAAAGGGTTAGTGTTATCTTACCTTAATTTGTTTATGCGTCAATCTTATAATCGGATTACTGAATAATCTAGTATTTCCATTTGATTTCAGATGGATGTTTGGTTAAAAGAAGTTCCAGAAATGAAAGCCGAACTTCAAACACTGACTTCAAACCTTGCGAAAAATCAGGCTCAGTTTTCCGAGGTAATTGTGTTGCGTTATTCAGATCATTATCGTCTTTGATAACAATTAATTTGCTGCAGACTGAAGATGGCATCAAAACATGTCAAGCTAAATTGAATGCTGCAATTGCAATGCAGCCAGATGTTGCTCAGCTAGATCAACTACTTGCTGACGTCCGGAAGATTGACCAAAAGATTCAAAACTCCGCTGTACCTTCAGGTATGATTATTTAATTCTGCTGAGAATTAGTACTTAAAAAGATGAACTGATAGGGTACATGAATTTCTGAAAATAACTTGCAATGTACTTTTAGATGAGTCGAGAAATGCCAAAATTGTGCAAGAAGAGAAGAGCTCAATTCAGTCACAGCTGTAAAGACCGCATTTTAAATCTGAAAACATTGTTTTTAACTTTGATGAAATATATTGACACTTATGATACAGAGATGCAGCTCGCACACTGCTGAATACTAAAAACCGTGACTTTAATTCGCATCGTGAGAAATTGCAAGATCTTCAAAGCGGAATTAACAAAGCTAAGGAGGAGCATTTGCAAATTTCTAAAGATGCTCAAGAACGTAATCAATGGAAAAACAAAAAGGAAGAGTTGGTAAAAGAAGTGGAGAGCATTCTAAAAGAGAGCAAGGTAAATAGTAAGCTACTGGTGGCACAACTCATTAAGATTTTGTCGTAATTCCATATTTTTGTGTATAGGAGATTCAGGCCAAGATTCCACCAATTCAGGTGAATACAAAATATGTGTTTTAACCTCTGATATTATGTTTACTAAAAATGAAATGTCGCTACAGGAAAACTTAGATTCACTGATTCGTCAGAAGTCAGACAATGCGCGTGAAAAAGAGACACTTTTAAGAGAAAGTGAAGATCAGGTGTGTAAATTATTTAACAGTATACAGTGGCAACCCTTAATTATATCTCCTGTTCAAATTTACAGATTGCTGCTGCAACAAGTAAACTGAAGGATCTTGCTTCTCATATCCAAACTGTTGAGCGGTACGTCACGAACTTAATTGCAATACTTCCTGTGTTTATTTCTTTTTTATAACTCAAACATATTTAAACAGTTACATCAGAGATGGACGTGATGTAATTCTGAATTCAAGCAGACGTGAATTAATTGTGCTGAAAGATGAAAGCAATTCAGCCAAAGATAGCTGGAAAAAATTGGCCGCTAGGAGAGAGGAGCTGCTGTCAGAATTGGCTAATCACGAGTCACGGAAACGTGAAATGTTTGACAATCTTGAACTGAGAAAGAAGGATTCTGAAATGGCATCTTTAGATAGAGAAATCCAGGAACTAAAAACTCGCTTGGGTGATTTGAATATAAACACTTTAGAAAGGTAAGTGATGTCTTCAATTTTATGTATGTAAGTTGTTTCATTAATATTAGCTTTGTTTTGTCAGTGATAAGAAGAAGTTATTGGACGAGGAAGAACAAATAAATGGCGAGGTCTGCTGAATTGAGTTTGATTTAGGAGGTCTAATACTGCAATGAATTATTCCTTTTCAGAAAAACTTATTAAGAGGGAGAAGTGTTGAGTTACAAGATAGTATCCGCAGATATAAAGGTGACCTGAATAAGGACCCACTTAAAAATGCAGTCCGGGACTATCATAAAGCTTTCATCGAAGTGGAGGTTGGCATCTGAGTTAACACATCAATAAATCATATGAATCGTACTAGTAATTTTCTCAATTTCATGTTTAGTCGGCGAAAGTTGTTGTTAAAGATCTCAAGAAGTTGTATCTGGCTTTAGACAGGTTATTAAACATTTCATATCTCATGCAAATTCATTATACTACTATGCTGAAAAACATGCGTTTTATTTACAGGGCTATTAAACAATATCACAACCGAAAAATGGAAGAGGTGAACAAAATTGTGAAGGAACTTTGGCAGAATACTTACAAGGGCAAAGGTTGAAAATTTTTCCAAATTTACTTCCATTTATCAATGCTCATTTATATTCTGTCATCCTGTTAGATATTGACTACATTGAAATATGCACTGATACCACAGAAACAGATGAAACTACAATAGATAAACGAAAAGTGATAGACTATAAGGTAATAAGCTGGTGTTATTGGCACAATTATGTGGAAGGGTTACCTGTACCATCCTTGATATCTTGATAGGTTATCAAGGTTAAAGATGGAAGGAGACAAGACATGAGAGGTCAGTGCAGTGCTGGCCAAAGGGTGTTGGCATGTCTGATCATCCGTCTAGCTCTGGCGGAGTCGTTGAGCAACGACTGTGGGATATTTGCTCTCGATGAGCCCACCACTAACCTCGATAAAGACAACATCAACAGCCTTGCTATTGCATTACAGGAGTAAGTATAATTTGTTTGGAATAGTATATTCCCACGTTAACTCCTAACAATACATAATTTTTCATTATAGCATCGTCAATAGTAGAGCACTGAGCAACACATTCCAATTGATCATCATAACCCATGATAAAGAATTTTTGGATCGCATTGGGCTTTCAGGCTTTGTCGACTACCATTATGAAGTTTCAAAGACTGATGAGTATGCATGAAACGAATTACTGCGTCAGAATTTGGATTGCGTTGTGACTTTACTGACATTTCTCTCCAATATGTTTAGCGGGAATTCTACAATTACCAAGTGCAACCTTCGTTGAACAAAGAAACATGTATTCCTACTGCAATTTATTTCTGTAGTTCTAAATAAATTAACAGGTTACAACTGAAAATATATTAAATTTCTTGGTACATTTTCTGAAGAAAAAATGGTTCGATGACAATACTTTTCATCATCTTTTGATCAATACACAGGCTTTTAAGCCATAAATTATTAACAAACAACTACTTCTGATATAAGCAAACTGGATTCAACACAAATTGCAGACAAAATAATGGAAATTATACAATTTTAACAAGTATCTTATTTAGAAAACTTGTAAAGAAAAATTGATTTGCAGTAATTAATTTTAGAAAGCTTATCAAAATTAGTTAACATTAAGCAAATTAGAAATCGTACAACTTGAAGTAAGTACATTAGAATGTTACATTGTAAAGTTGCAACTTTACAGAAAATAAATTAGAAATGTTTCAAATGGTCATTAAATTTGATCTTTTGGTACAACATTGAGATTTGTCAGCTAGCTATACACAAAATAAATCTTCAAATTCAAAATAATTGGTAAATGTTTCAACTTAAAGAAAATATTCATGTCATACAGAGTATTTTACTGAGCATTGTGAGTAGCCGATGGTAGATATGGCATCTGCTGGGGTGTTGGCTGATGGTATATGCATGGCTGGGGGCTGTAATATGTTGTGGCGTACATCGGTGTAACTGCTTGAGGTGTTGATGTAGCTGGATTCGGAACAGTGGGAGGGCCTGTTCCTGTACCTGTAGAAGGACCGTAGTACCCTACAGACACGGACAAAGAAGGAGGACTAGTTATGAATGGACCAGCCATTGGAGATCTGGCCATGCCGAAGCGAGGTGGGTAAGCAACAGTAGGAACTTGTACTGTTTCGTTTGGCACCAGTTGAACATAACCCCTTTGTTGTTGACCATTGCCATTCGTTCCAGTGCACATGGATGTGGATGACCTGCTGTGCTCGTGTCCATTCAGAGGAGAATATTCATGACGCTGTAGAGCCTGCTGGGAAAAGGATCCAGATCTTTGTCCTACGTGTTTCTGACGGGAAGGCCGACACAAGTCTCTGACACCTCGCCAAGAACCAGTCGACTCTCCGGAATCTGAGCGGCATCTCTGCCCACCCGGCCGGTAGCCGTTATTTCCACCTACCGCAGCATCGTCAGCGCCATTGCTCAGAGTCAGGACACCTTGATCATCGAGAACCAAGCTGGTTCGCAGTTCAGTTGCCAAAGGGGAACCAGTGCAGTAACCACTTTCGTCTGGACTGGTGAATGGAGATCTGGAGTACATAACGGCAGCTCCTGCGCCATCTGCGGTCATCGGCATCGGAACAGGTACGGGGAAGGGTAGTGGCATTGGTGGTATTGTATGGATGTTGTGGACTGGGTGGTCCCTGTTGGAATTCTCTGAAGCATCAATGGCATTGACATTCGCATCGCAGTCATTGACGGAGTTGTATTGCCATACGGTGTAAGCGGATGGATAAGGAGTTTGCGTTGGGGCATGTGGGAGATGCACTAATGCCGACATGCGAAAATACTGTTGCCAGTAGGGGAACAACAAATTATCATGTACACAAAATAACAAAGTAGTAAATTAAGAGCATAATTACATCATGTCCTAGGTTGTAGAAGTAGCGCAATGTAGGTAGATCTACGAATGTGACAAGTCCATTATTATTAAAATGCACCACTGCAGAATGTTCATAATGGATCTGTAAAAAGTATACATTTACCCAATAGCGGCAAGTCATTGCCACCTACATCCTGGGATCGCAGAGCATTATAGTTGACCGTAGTTCCCGTGGCATCAGCATAGGGTACTATAAGGCTTGGCATGAAAGGGTAAGGGCAGTAGCCCATGGGCTCACCCTGCCCCTGTTGGGCCATGTACACATCATTGCTATAATGTGCATCAGATCCGTTCAAATGTCCATCAGGCACTGAGCCCAAATCATGTGTTGTGGAGCCTGGCCCTAAAGTTGAAGGCATCAGTCCTGCCCTATTGTCAAGATTCTCAATTTGCCCCGATGAAATTCCTATTGAAGAAAGTATTTACTTAGCATTCTGATAATATTGTAACACTTAGTAAATTTGGTGCACATTTAGTCATTTACCATTTCCAAGGGCATGTTGCCCAGACTCAAACGTGCCGGTTGGGCATGAACTTGAATTTTGAACAGATTTCATCCAAGTTACCTGGGACTAAAAAGAATCTCATTTTGGTTAAAGGTAGAAATGCATTTTAGTGCTTTATATAATACAGCTTACAGAAACAGCCTGAAAGTTCAACTCTTGATTCGGAGTATCACAGGTTGGATGCGAATCATCGCCGTGATGGGTTTGGTCATTGCCAACGCCTGATAAGTTAAAGTTGTCACCACTGGGACTAAATCGATTCATAGAATAGTTTCCTGTTCGCTGATACATCCTGTGTCCGTAACTTCCGGATTGGCTCCATTTGAATCTGGGAAAAAACACTGTATAAGAAAATTTCACTTCATACGAGATAAATGAATGTTATTTGCACCGGTTATATGGAGGACTAGGCATTGTACCCCTTCCTCTGCCAAAAGGAATCATAGGTTCTCTAGGCACTTGCATCCTTGGAGGAAGACCTTGACCATGATGGGGAATTGGAATTGGGAATGTGTAATCCTGAAGTTCAAATAACTATATTAATATCAGGTGAGAGCTGCACTTCAACAAATTCTATCACTGATTTTCATTTACTTTAAGTTTCCCCTTGAACGGTTTTCTTTTCTGGTGGCCGACCTCTGTAGATATAATGATTAGATAAGTGCAGGAAAAGAATAATTTGATTTGCAAAGTGCAAGGGAGTAATTTATGTAAACCAGGGCACTTAAACTTTTATGAATTTTACATAATTGATTAAGGCTAATGTATTCGATTATAAATGTATATCACTGTACCAAACTGCCTAATATTACACTTGCCTTCATCCATGTACATGCCATTTACAGGAGTTTTCTGATAGCAAGTAGACACAGACATGGCACAATAACTTTTTCCTATTTGCTGCCATGGTGCTGCCATAGCAAGAATGAATGTACCAAAACCAATATTACTTTTAAAAAAATACAATATTACCTTTCTTCACTGGTGATGGCAACTGCTCCAGTTGATTGTAATGCACATCACATCTTTGTTCAAATTGAAATAAAGTTAGTGACATGGCTTATACTAAACATTTAATGCAATATGACCCTTACTTCACACCCAGTTCCTCTACGTAAACAGTTACTGGCTCATTTTCATTGCCAACTTCTTGGATATGAGCATGGTAAACTTCAGATCGGTCGTCTGTCAAGCGTACCTTGCAAGATATATTACAAATTGATATAAAGCATGTAGGTAGTCATGATGAATATATCAATTTACTTACTAAACATTTCACACCAGGCTCGAATACGGGTTCATCTGCAATTTAATATTATTTAGTAGTTTACAGCATTCAAATTCTGGCTCCAAAAACAGTTGGGATCATAGTGCGTGAACAGTAGCCTTCAGCAGAGTAAAATCTTTGATCCATTTGAAGCAGTTTTTCACCCATTGCTAGTTAATCTTATCAAAGCAGGACATCAATTCATAAAATTTGATATTGCTTCAAATTATTTTCAGAGTATTGATGCCTGACATTAATTATAACAGTAGAAAAATAAAGATCACATGGAGTACTTCTGAGAATCAACTGACTGTTCGTTTAAAAAAATTGTTTTTTGATGAAGAACAAACACACAAAAACATGCTATTTTATGAACAGATCACTAAATTTTGTTTAGGGCATTTTCATGTTTAAAGGAGAACTGACAGGGTTTTGAAGCATACCCTGATAACCTGCTTTTTCAGTAGTTATTGTGTCCCTAATAACACTGGCTGAAGCAGAAATCGATGAGAAATTGAAAAACAAAAGTTATGAGCGTTTTACCGAATGTGCCGTCCGCGAGCGGCTTGCGAGGAGCTTTGAGAGTGGCTGCGAACAATACCACAATACTCGCAGCCGCTCGCAAGCCGCTCGCAACCCAGAGCCGTTTCCATGGAAACGCTTTGGCGGCGCATCCGGTAAAACGTTCATAACTTTTGTTTTTTAATTTCTAATCGATTTCTGATATAGCAAGTGGAATAAAGGACACAATAACTACTGATAAAGCAGATTATCAGGGTATGCTTCAAAACCCTGTCAGTTCTCCTTTAATAACCTTCACCAACATATTTTTGGAACAAGTTAAACTTTTGAATAAAAGTAGAAATAGGAATACAAAACCTTTCCTAATGTCGTTCCAAATATCAAATTCAACATTGCGGTAAATGTCAGGATCTAGTGCTTTCGCTACTTTGTAAGGAAATGGAGGAATCCCCATGGCCAAAGCCCTTCGAATCTCGCTTGCTCCATCCTACAATAAAAAAAGTTTACACTGGTCTGAAAGCTTCTGGAAGATAAGCATGGAAATAGAATATTTTATCGTCTGCAGTCCTTGCCTTCAGATCACTTCCAAGGAGATCAGCATCCAATAGTGGTAATGACTCAGGCGAGTGACTGTCAATGAATAAAAGCCAGTTGAATGTAACGTTACAAGCGATTGTGCCTCACAGAAATACCCTTATATAAATAGAATTCAACGTTTTAATGGTAAATTTCAAATCTGCAATAACCATGCACTGTCATGGCTGGCTGTACTGTCCTTGCGGTGTTTTGCGTAAACTTTGTCATGTAGCATCTTTTCAACTGCCAGCTCCACTTCATCACCTAGTTGGAATACCTCTTTATATAGTACCCCGTACATAATAGCTGAAAAGATGTTTGTGGAAATTAAATAACAGGCCATTTAATATTTTTTAAAGGTATAGGCTTTAACATACATTGACAGAAGGCAATGTTGACCACAAAATCCCTTGGGTATACACTGTCATAATGATGACCCTGTGATTGGCACAGCATAATCTATTTTCAAAAACCAAAACCGGTAAATACAAAATAATGTGAACCTTTTTTGGCTTGCACATTAATCAGACGCTTGATAAATTGTCATTTTTTTTATATTTATAGTGGGTGATGATGTAATGAAAGTGTTGAAAGATTAAGAATATGCCGTATTATTTTTGGCCTTTCCAATGAAATGGTTTGATTTTTTAAAGTTTCTATTTATAGTGCAAGTCAAGGTCACCATGTCACTTATCACTTTGCCATTTATTTATTCAATACTTAGTGCTTGGCAGTTGTATATTTATTAACCAACAAAACTTGGAATTGTCAATGTGTATGTTGGCAAGGAAAAACATGACTGGCAGTATTAATTAAATGTTATTTTTTAATCCAGCAGATTGGAAAACCATGGGAATTACCATTGCTCACTTCTAATAGCGAAACCCAAAAGAGTAGCAAATGTGCAAAGGTGAATTATTCGACGTACTTTTTCTTGGAATCCGTTGTTAGTTGCCAAGCAAGGTTGACTTCCCACTTCTCTGAATATAAGGAAATCCCTCCTTGAAACCAAACCGAATATATCATTTTTCTCTCTCATTCCTTTGAATTATATTTAATTATATATGGTATATAAAATTGCAGCCCAAATTAAGGTGTATTACTTGTACATTTCCGACATGGCGTTCATTTCCACCTGGCCTGCCCATTCCTGACAAATTTGGATAACAGTATACAAATAATTTTGCTGCTCACCATACTTTGCACATTCAATTATCAATTAATTACCTTGGGATTCTGCAGATTACACAGGTAATTGTCAAACGAACCGTCGACCAGCTGTTTCAGATGGAGGTAATGACAAATATTTTAACTTTGGAAAACTTTTCAAACAAATAATATCAACACAATAAACAAACATTTCTATTACATGGGAAAATTTATCCTTGTTGTTGCCCATGTAACGTACACAAGATAATCTAACCCTTATGTGCATCACTTGAGTGTCGAACACCTGTGAAAATTGGAACAATTTGAGATAACAAATCCTGAAAAACATACAGGTTGGGTACAATGTACTACCACTACCTACACATGCTAGTGCAAAGAGTTCTGTTTTAGAATGGGGTATAGTATACTGTATGTATCCTGCATAATCCCTTAGAAAATAATATTACATTTTATCATAAAATTCTAGTTTTCTGTATTATAAATGTAAAGTAATTTTTTTGAACAAAGGCAAATTTTTGTCTGCAAGTGATGTAATGAGACATTTTATCAAAATATTGCTAAAGTTGATTACAATATACCCTTTGGAGTCAACAATATCATTTTTCTAGCAGTCAAAATCAATTTTAACTGTATTAGATAGGAGCAATCGCTATACAACAATTAAAATTAATGACATCATGCATAATATACGATTCAGTATATGACGTCACAATAATCAGACAAAGCACTCGACAATTAAGAACCTTACGTCACATCCATCCCAATAATGAACATGAAGAAAGAGCAAAAAGAACATTTCAATTGCAGTTTACCTTCATAGATAAATGCAAGAAATATTTAAAGATGCAGCGACTGTTTTGCAATATTGTGATAAAAATTGGGCAAATATTATGAAGAATACCAAATTACCTGTTCAGCTACTGCTCTAAATAAACAAGAACCATCCCTGGCTGTGTGTTTTCTGTATAAACCTTTTGATTCAAGCCATTCATCGATCATTTCGGACGTTTTTCTGTTGTGCTTTTTAATTCGAGCAGACATGACTCAAAATTATTGCAGTCCTCAACTTGGCGACAAAGCAATTGAATAACTATAATTATCGCACCTGGGTCATATATCAAGGTCTATTTATAATTATTCAAAAAATGTCTGACGCCAATTGGTTCGATTGTGCAACGCTATTATAGGCCGGCAACTTTATAAATGTTATGTGTATTATATTATAGCCACTAATCCAATTTTATTTATTATACTATTGACATTTATGCTGCTTTTGCCGGAAATCAGAGCAATTAAAATTTGAAACCGTTCTTGTTTGTTTACTCAGTTCGTTTTTATGACGTGCACATGTAATTTAAAAGTGAAGAAAATGTGGGAAACAAATAAAATGCTTCGTCAGTGTCTCAACAGAATACATTTTCCGGATATTCTAATTCTCACATACTGGTAATTTTGTAATTAACCGTGGGAATTTGCAACAAGTCCATATCGTGTAGCTTTATTAAAAAATATTCACCATTTGTTTTGCCTTGCACCAATTTCCATTCACAATGAATATTTATTTTCTTGAATCTATGACGTCCCAGAACTGATGTTCAGTGGTACACGGTTCATTATTATCCAGCATCAAATGCGCATCTTATTTTCATTGACTTTCAAATAATGTAAGATATCAATGAACTTTTATTCTGGGAATTACTTGTGCAATTGATTTTTTTCACTTCATGAAAAGGTTATTTCCTGTAATTATTAATAATAAGGCATTGCAATAATCCTGAATTGATGACCAGAGTATTCTGCTACTGACTGAGGTCTTATCTACTATATATATTACATTTAGTATTTTGTATAAAAAAAACAGCATATAGCTGCCAATTCATTTGCCAAGAGTGGAAATCATATTTCGACATTCGTTTAAACAGCAGTTTGTTGTTGAGAATGGTGCGAATAATAAAAATTAACTAACAACTTTCCACTGTTTGGTTGGCTTGATAGTTTAGATTTGTTTGCACTTCTCTTTTTGTTGTGTATTGTTTTTCAGTAATGATTTCTTATCTTTAGCATGACGTATTTCCAGACTTTCTCTATAGAAGCCTGCTAATCGACAAAGAGCTGAAAGCATTCCAAAATTTGTCCCTATAATAAAATTATTGCACGTGTAAAATTACCTGATAATTATAAATTTAAAAAAGTATTTGAAATGTTATAACTCGTATAGAACGTGGTCTTTTCTGTATTTTAAGATTAGTGTTTATATACTATAGTAGTGATGCTGTTGAGTTTGACATATGCAATAAACATATGTCTGCCAATTTCATTGGTGTGCGCGATTGCATAATATAAGTTCAATGTTACTTGGGGTGGGGTGATTTCTATAGAACGTACATGCAACACTGACGTCATTTATTGTTATAATGGCATAAAAACTATAATGCTGCGTCACCCTTTCCAATCCATTGTTTGACTGTGATTCGCTTTCACCCATAACTGTGATACTGAGAAGGCTACTGGTGGAAAATTGTACCAGTATAATACAAGTATAACACGTACTTTATTCAATGCAATCATCTATAATTATTTTATCAGGCGATTCTGTAAAACGGGCAGAAATTTCGTTACAAATTTACAATTCAAATTCTCCGATGTAAGTTCAAAATACGCGGGGGTGTGCAATCCGTGTTCGTGATTGGTTAGCAGTTAATAGTGGAGGCGTGGCCTGGCGGCACGAAGGCGTTTCGAAGCGCCCCCTCGTGAAAGAGATGCGAAACGGGTGTCGTTCCCACAATGCAACGCGGCACAAAGTGATCGCCATTATGGTGTCCTCGGCCCTCGGTTCCGAACTGAGCTGATGCGGAGTTTGGGGGCCGTTATCTGCGTTTTGCGGCCGCCGATCGCTTTAATCGGATCGACAATGCTCAGCTGGATGTGACCGTATTCGGATATCGCTCGGCAGTGTGCGTCAGTTCGTCGCAATCCCGTTCGTTTCTCGTGCGAAAGCGACAGGAAAGCGATTTGATCTGTAGGGGAAAATCGCACTGAAACGCACTTTTCATCGCTGCTGCATTTTACCGCATTGGACCGCCCCAATCGTTGCGCACCAAACCCCAAAATGGGCTCCAAGAGCGTTCCGGGTGACAAGGTAATATGCTTTTACTGGATCGACTCTGTATGTTCTAACATTTTTTGCCATTTTTTTAATAAATCCTATTGCGACGGATGTCCGCGTCGAAGCTTGCGAAGTACCCACATAAAATGGCGTCGCGTTCGCAAAATTCGCTTTACATGACAATACCAAGGGCATTTTTCTGTAAACGAGCTCACTGAAGTAGTCGATATATAACGCTAATCACTTGAGAGTCGTATTATTTTGGTAATCGGGGCGAAACCGGAAAGTAGGCCTAAATTATGTCAATATTGTAGGCCATTTTTAAATGGTACAGTTGGGCAGGGATCGAGGAGGGATAATGTTGGAATTTGGGATTCAGTGTATGAAATAGTATATGAAAATGGTTGTTTACTCAGCTGAGGTGGGTCACGGACTCGACTCGAGGTCCTATTTTTTGTTTTGCTGATGTTCATGTTTCCGGTTGGCAGAACCCAAATTTTTCTGGGCCGAGTGTGTGTGTGTGCATTGGTTGTACAGTAATAATGTTAAGCTTCATCAATCTGCAAGCTTTGCGAGGTCATCTAGGAGCATAGTATACAGTATTGGAAATACATTAAAAAATCAAAATACATTAAAAAATCCTGAAAACAGCATACGAGGTTTGTTATGAACGGTTCAAGGTGATAAAACCACAGGAAAAATGAAGGTAGTTAGTTATTGACTACCTTGTGACCGTATTTATGCTTTTCATCACAGGTTTGACAGGCGTGAACGGTTTCATTTTGTTTTTCATTTCAAATGAACTACTTTTCCCTATTTTTAGCAGATATTTTTATTCTGCTTTTCTTTTATTGCTAAAATATTCACTGTTAAATTATATATAGTGAGCAGTGGTTCTGTCTATAATCACATTCATTCATGAAATGATGTTCGAAGTCGAGTGCTTGATTTGTATTCACCAGTAAAATTGTGAAAAGTAAGGATTCTTGACATTTGACCTGTTCTTTCTTAACACACGCCCACTTGAGAAGTAACTTGTTATTCTTTTTGAAGTGAAGAATGATACTTACCTTTTTTTAATTGCACAACCTAAGTATGTACTATTTTGGTCATATTGAAACTGAGGGTTTGTGTGTAATAAAATATTAAACTGCACAATGTTTGTATTTTCCCAGTGAGCTGCCTTTTCTGGAAAACATTAAATCCCGGTAAATCCTCCGGAAATTTGGAGTCAGGAAAATTGCAGGAAATGTATTTATGGAAACAAAACACACAAAAATGACAATTTCAAGGAAATTAATATATAATTATTTCCATGTGTGAGAAAGGTTGTTGAAAACGTGACATTTTTTAATTAACAGATAATTTCACTGTGAAAACTGTCAGTAAAGTAAGATTCTATAGGGTACATCTGTTTGTTTTTTAGCTGTGAATTTGCCCTTTGACAGCTTTCTGAGAAATTCCACATGCTTCATTCAAAGAAATGCTAGTAATAACAGCTTCGGGTTTCATAAAAATTGGGTTGTTGAATGGTCGCCAAACGCTGAATTGCAGGGTGAAAATATATACTGTACAGTGCTTGTGCAATGCTTATATGTTTTGCAAGATTGCTAAATAAAAACATGTATAACCTGAATGCTGGGTAGGACGATTTAATTTAGATGTTTGGTTGAATGCCAGCTTTGCACGATAAAATGAGGATTGTGTAGAAATATGGTGACATGTGGAACAGCTAATTTTATGACACATGAATGAAAGTTGCAAATTGCATTTAATACTAAAATACATTGACCGTTCCACGTATTTTTTTAATAGAAATGGGCGTGTTATTAAGCAACAATGGCAAGCAGTGGTTTTCCTAAACTGTTTAAATATTGACTTTATTCTCTGTCCAATTTCTTTTAATTTAATCGGGGTGTGCATTTGTTGATTTAACAGTCACTGTTGGGTTCAATCTGGGTAATAACACTTTACTTTCATTTCATTCTTGGAAGCAAATAACATAGTGTGATATATTCCAGTGAATTGTTGAGTTGGATATTTCGTTGTCGGCCAGATTTCCAATATATTGGGGGTGAAAAAACTGTATGAAAATGGCGGACAACCACTTTTTGGAATTTGATAAGTTCCTGGAATTTTATGCATCAACATTATTTCTTGCATCTAGTATAAAATTTATACACAAGGCAACAATTGTGCACATCAGTGTACTTGTTTGGAGTTGTTTTGAAGTGACGGTCACTGACGTTGTTTCCTTTATATTCAAAATCGCAACTCTATCCGCTATTAAGCCCACACTTTTTTGTGTATATAAATATTATTCAGCAGGGACAGGGTGAAGGTCACCGACCGTAACCCCGCCCACAAATTACCTGCATAAACAGAACGGTGTTTGCATTTCCTGGTGGGCGAAGTACTGAACCGAAAACGAAAGCCAGCAAACTTGAAGTTTCTTAGTTTCTTGGCCTGACCTCCATGCACCTTCATCGACTTGTACAGTGTTTTATCCTGATAATAAAAAAAATCTGTCCATCATAATAATAAATGGAAATTTGTATTGTCTAATTTCAGATCAACCTGCGTCTCATCTTGGTCAGTGGAAAAACTAAGGAGTTTCTATTCTGCAGCAATGATTCGGCAGCAGACATCGCACAACTGGTGTTTGAAAATTGGCCAGAAGGTTTGATGGATTGAAAAGAAATTTAGTTATGTAGTTTTGCCATTACTATATATGGGTTTACTTGTTTTGTAGAGTGGGCCGAGGAAGCCGTGGCCAAAGCGGAGATTCTAAGGCTAATCTATCAAGGAAGGTTTCTGCATGGCAACGTCACTCTTGGAGGCGAGTATCGAATCGAATGAATAATTGAATGGCAACTGGAGACACAAAAATGTAGCTAAATTGTGCATTATTTATGATTGCAGCGCTGGGTTTGCCACTTGGCAAAACGACTGTGATGCACTTGGTTCCGCGTGAAAATCTACCTGAACCAAATTCGCAAGGTACCTTCACACTGTAGACATGACTGTCCTCAAAAATGTAGTCATTTTTACATTGAGTTAACCTAGGTTTTAGGATCTATGAATTTTATATGAATTGCGAAAGCAAAAGTGCTGCATGCAACTGATGAAATTTGGCAACAGTATGGTTACCATTTTGGGGTGCAGTGATATATTGCTCAGGGATTTTCATCCAGAAATAGAAATTTTGTTCAAACTTCCTTATCCCTTGTGTGAAAGAGGCAAAGGCTGAGTAAAGCCCTGGTTAGAATATGAATTGATCCTGTAGCTAAAATTAACATAGAATGAGGGAACTAATGTGTGGTTTATGCTCCAAGTGGGTCATGACATTTTGAAACAAAGTTGTACGGATTTCTTTGTGAATAGTGTGTGTGGAGAAAAAAAATATTAGGATTAGGAATGCAAGCTTTGAGGTGGTCATCTTGATGTTAGTTTAGAATACACAAAAATTAAATAGGGTTTTTTTTGGTAAAGGAAATTATCGTTGAAAGAAGTTTATGTCCAAAAAAATAATTACCATATGGAATTCCATCATCACAATTTGGGATGCAAATGGTTGGTTGTGCAAGAACTAGTTCTTTGAGTCTGAAAGGAAAATTGGGGTAGTATTTGTTTGAAATAAAACCTATATTTTTACATTTCTAAAGCCTATAACCGTTTTACAATAGGTAAAGTAGGTAGGACAGCAATGTAGTGCTCGCTCTTTGTTTCTGGAAACAATTTATCTGACCTCTTGGTTTCCTGCAGAATCCATGCAAGCATTATTAACAATTTCAATATTCGGCGTTTTCCTTCTTCCTGTATTGCTTTTTCTATATTTTTTTGAACAAATTCTTTTATTTGTACTGGCAGGAGTTTAGATCCATTGAAAACCAAATTCAGTCGAAATATACCCCCTGACAAAAGTCCTGCAACACGCCAAGTTTTCTAGCAACATTAGAATTTGGAGTGAATCTGCTGGAAAGGGCCGCTGTATAAAAATTTTAAAACAGGCAAAATCTGAAAGTGCAGTTCATTAGGGGGTGTATTTGGGGATACTACTTGTAACCAACTACAGTGGAATTTTTTAGTCAACTCTTAGGGGGTCACCGTTTTGGTTGACTGTAAACGAAGTTGTCTGCAACCGCACAGTCAGTTTTGCAAGTGATGAAGGCTAAGTTGACTGTAAATAAATGTGTTGGTCGTGTGATCAAGTGTACCAGTGAGGGAAATGACTTTAATTAGAATTAGTAAAAAGCAAAACTGTGGATTTGGTCGATTTTGACTCGAGTGTTTACAGACTACGGAAATTGTCCTCGAGTCCATCCACCACTGTGGATGTGAAATTAGGTTCCCTTGCATTTCCTGTAGACAAAAATGTGATTTTAATCTATTATGGCGGAAATTAAATGTCGAATGAATCATTGATGCCAACCTGTGTAAGTGGGAAAACTTAGTTTCGAACGAATATTTTAATGTTTATAGATTTTAGGTTGCTGATGCTGCTTTACATTTCAGATCAACGCCAGAAGAGTAAAGCAGGAAGCAGTGGCTGTTGTAGTGCAAGCTGTGCCATATTGTAGTGTCCCTGATGCGAGCCGAAGCCAGTACCCTGAAGCGGCCAGCAAACAGACTGCACGAGACGCCTTTTCCTCTTATTCCTCAGTCTTACCATGTTCCTCGTCTGTCTGCCCACCCACACTAACCCATTCCACCCACTCCCGCATCTGTACATACGTGTGTGTATATTACGAACGCAAGCGACGTTGGTGCAAATATCGAAAATGAGAGCCCGTCTGGAAGTTGGTTCTCCAGCAAATACTCATTGTGGTTGCTATCTTGTTTACTACGAAGTAAGCAGCAGCAGACTGGAACGAAGGAACGGGCTGCAGCAAAGTCAACGTCTTCAAGTAGTAGGCAACACATTCCGCAGACTCGCGCAAGGATTTATTTCCATTGCGTCTATACTACACCACTCGGAGAAAGATTACGGACCGACTGACCAATCTACTCTTTCGGACTCCGCGGTGGATCATGTAGTGCTTCAACGCTTTACGATAGATTAACGGATGGCCAAGTCAACCCCTGAGGTGGTGCATGCGTGTGTTTGTATGCATGTATGTGTATGTGTGTGTCAAGAGTTAAGTGCATTTGTATGTGTGTGTGTTTAAAGTTTTCAGGGGAAGAGCGTGGATTTGGGGTTAGACAAAAGCGAGGCGATTCAAGCCAAGATGGAAAGCACTTGATTTGTTCTGTTTTTCTCTCTAGAAATTGGCGCGCAATGCACGTTTGTTTATCAGCTGTACTTGGTTATCATGACAAATAGCGTGTCCCTCTATCTTGGACTTGTTCAGCCGAATGAATTTTTCTTCTTGCCGGCGACCGCGTCACGTGCTCCATGTATCGAATCCGATTCTGATTGCCGGCCGTTTGACTGTATGTATTGTGTTGGTGTCTGAGGCGACTATTTTTATAGGTCAGACGGGGATTGTGTTGAGCCATGTAAATTACAATATAATATAGTATGCGTCTTTTATCGCTGCTGCAGAGAAAAGCGAGAAACCGGTAGCGTCCGTATCATGTAAATTGTTTTAAGTGATTCATTATCTATTTTGTTGTTGTTTACGAGTGCCCACAATAAAAGCCACAGCCCTGCCAAAATGGGGAATTCATTTAAACTTTATGAAAGGGTCCATAAGATTGGTTTAATATGTGCTTGCAGATGTGTTCAGTTCACTCTGGTGTTAGCGCATTTTGTGATTGTAATTCAATAGAACATGGTTAATTAAAACTCTTACAGTATATTTACGCTGTTTTGTTCAGTAAATAAAATGTTTGGCTTTATTTGGAATTGCAAATTTGTACAAATGGTCATGATTATCTACTCCGTGATTCACATAATGCAAAATGCTAATTAACTTTGCACTTTCCCGGTAGATGGCAGCACTAGCGTCCGCTGCAACGCAACATTCGACGCCATTTTGATATTTACGATTATTCGTTGTCAGTTTCCACCGCCATGTTCACATTAATATACGTTTTTTTCGGTGCAATTTTTAAATTGTGATTATTCGATGGTGTAAAAGTCAACTACGGTGATATCGAAGGGGCCGAGTAATTATTTAAGGTAGGTAATTTTTTGCGTTATGCTTTGTAGCTATGCGACACCCGAAGTGTTTTCAAGATACGTACTTATGAAAAATTTCGTGAGTCACTCGCGTGTGGCCGTTCACCGCCGAGTGTATCTGAAAATGAAAACCGTGACGATGGTAAACAAAATTGCTGTGATCTTTATTGTGTTGCGCCAATTACAGGCTTGATAGCCGAAAGATGTGGGTATATATAAACCGTCGGTATAAACTGTGAAATACGATGAAATTGATTTAGGGAGCGTCCATTAATGACGTACCCTACCTAAACTTGTGGAAAGTCTAGGAAACCCCCCTCTTCGTTATTTGATCCTGTGCGATATTTGATTATTTTATCATACTAGAACGAGTTTGGGGAGGGGAAATGGGTGATATTATGATGTCACCAGGTATATGACATCAGTAGACCGGAAAAGACTAATTTTTGTTTAATTCAAATATACTCACATTGAAAATCCACTTGAAGCCTCGGCAGGATCGAGATAAATAACTCGATCAATCTTTGGTGCTGAGGTTCGTACGAGATTTACATTATTTCAGTAAAAACCAAACTTTGAACACAAATCGTTTTCACCAAATACTAAATTATTTAACAAATGTTTTTGCCATAGTTTTAAATTAGTTATAATTGCTGCTATACCGGATTTTCTTTATGGCATATAAAAATACTTACAGTTTTAAATTTAATGTAATTATTTCACATTTTCCATGTTTTCTCGAGGATAAAATTAATTATTCGATAGATCACATGTTACGTACTACTACTAGTTTCTTAGAAAACAGTTTTTATTTAATTTGTTTTCCTGTACAAATTATATGTACAATCGTGGTTAAAATATATATAGAGAGAGAGCCATCAAGATCTAATAGTTGGATAGTGAAGGTGGTGGAGGATGTGCAACTGGAATATTAGACCTAGAAATGAGATGTTATTGCATATATAGGCATTTGCATTTTATAGATGCAAGCTTATAAACTTACTAATTTATTAGAAGTATACTTACTGGCAATGTGGTACCTTGCAGCAAAGAGGCTTGGAACAGTATTCCTCAACTTCCAGGTTGCATACTTCACCGTATGGACATTTGTGACCCTGGTTGCAAAAGCTTACAATGTTAAACTATATGGTTCATATATTATCTTATTGGAATATTCACATTCACACATACGTGGCAAGACCCGTCATGGCATTCAGATATATTTTGATTGTAAACGTGAAGTGCTTGTGTAGTAGGCTGAATAGATGCTGCAGTTGCTGTACATGCAAAGTAATTGAAAAATCTAAAGGTATAGTACGTACACAACCATATACATTTAAAAATGGAAACATGAATATTATTATTCTTACAAAATGTGACAATGATGATTGCAGCTATTAGGGTCAACAATATTACCACAAAGTTAGATGTCATTTTGTGTAGATTTGCGCAGTTTGGATAGTTGGTGCTCACTTTATATAGACTAGGTATAAACCAGTTCCACGTGTGTGATTTTCCCAAGGATTTTCCAAGTGCATTATGTATTAGTCATGTTTGACCTGTGACCAAACTGGAAATTTCCACATATTACAATTTCTATGGAGATTATAGCTAGGTAATTATATTAGTCCATGCTGTAAAACAAACGGACATTATAAAAACAGTTTGTATTTAATTAACATCTTGTTTTTATCGTAAACATGGTTCTTAAAATTAAATCTATCCAACACAATACACATTAATTATGCTGATTTTATGTAAATACACCAACGTGGCATTTGTGTTATTGTTTATGCAGCGTTTTATGGAAGTAATGTAATCTTGGGATTTAATTGAAGTGGCAATAAGTACGGATTTAGCTTGTTCGTGTGTCATAAACTAGAAGTCTAATACACCAAACTGCTGATAATGTGCTGACTGATAAGACAATATGATATGACATATTTCATTAAGATTGGCCTTGCAAGGTCTAATTCATTGCCAAATGCCAATTTTGACAGCACACAGCAGTGACACCGAGCACTTGAAATGTATGTAGGCCTACGACATACGTATCTTATAACGATTGAACCGGTTACCTTTATTTTCTATTTTCAGCAGCTGATGTTAGAAATGAAATCCTACAATACATCACTGTCAATCTGATTGGAGAAATCCAGAATGGCTGAAAGTAGCAAGAAAATGGGAACACCAGTGCCTGCTCCTCGCCGCAATGTCCCTCCCAGAAGCACTCCCAAAGCTTATGAAAATACAGTTCTAAAATGTGCACCTATTTTGGCAGACAATCAGCTTTACTTCTCAGTAGATGCAGTTTTAGTTGACACCAGGCAAACAGGTGTGAGCGCAAGACGACCCACAGTTACGCAGAGTCTAATCGACGAATTTGACCCATTAGCGCAGACATCTGCATCAAATGAATCATTTGTTGGTAATGGACATTGGCAAAGTGAAAACCACTCTACTAGCATACAAGATGTCATATTATACGATGTGCCTCATAATCCACCGGAACCATCATTTACGCCACCACCGCTTCCAAAATTGCGACAAGATACTAAACTGCCTAACTTACCTCAAGTACCTGCGAGAGTGCCACCAATTCCATTACCAATGCGTGCTGGAAATTTGTCTTCCAGTGGTTCAAGTGTATATGAATCTGCATTGGAATCTATATCTGATGAACGTGCAGTACCGCAAGAGGAGAATTTTGTTGAAAATACCGTGTATCTATGCGGCAGTGCTTTCGGGGATTCGGTATTTTACGACATACCGAATTCAGTAGAGGATGCACCTCCTGATTTGCCTCCTAGGTTCAACTTGAATACTGTTGTACCACCAATGGTAAGCAGCGTGCAGACTCCTCCGGTTCCACCTAGGAAGCCGCCAATGTCACATTTTACTACGGAGGATTCGCTGTCCCCTGTCTCGGCATCTGGGCAGTATGATGAAGTGGAGAACGATTTATCTTTGCCAGAGATTCGGGGAAAGAAAAACAAAAAATTGAACCAAGATTTTGAAAGCCAATCAGGGGCTTCATTTAGAAGCGCAAACAAGTACGAGGACTGTGTGCTGAGGGACTCTTGCAACAGCTTTACTTCCGATGGGAGTGAGAATAATGTGCTGCACCTAACATCAAAGCTAGGTTGGCTTCAGAGAATTATCAAGAACAAGAAAGGTATGGTCTTTAATGTAAAACCAATGGTAACCTTGAGTATACTAATACAATCCAATGCCATAAAGTTAAATCCACCTGTGATTTGCAAAATTCTGCTCACGTTTATAGCTTCTAATCATATGCATTAAACATGGAAATTATGAAAACTACAGTATGATGCACACATCATACATACTCTGTTGTCTACGAAATGAGACTGAGTATCAAGAATACGAGTATTGAACCATGACGTAAATAAAAACGTGAATCAGTCATGAATCACACATAACAAAAACATAAGCCCAGGTGCATAATAATAGATGCATCATTGTAATTTCTTTCATCTCAATCACACCAGATTATTTGTGCATTTATTTACAACATAGAATACACAGCAGTGGGAGCGCAATGGATGTTTTTAGAGAATTTACAAGTATGCATGCATTGCGGAATGCAGATCCCTGATAGGAGGAGCATAACTGATATTATTAGAGCATATTTTTGCAGTGCAAATGGCGGAAGGAGTGTGATTGATATTTATAAAGCAAATTTACTCAATGCAAAAAGATGATCCTGTTAGGAAGGGCATAATATAATGATAAATCTTCTCTGCAATGCACCACAATCGCTAAACTTATGACCTGAAGTACAGTAGTACATGGTGCTTACTTGTTGACAGTTGATTTCTTTTTGTACTTGTCACAAATGTACTAAATGCAATGCAAAACTTTTTATTTTAATTTTTTAGAGTCTACCAAATGCTGGTGTGTGTTGACCAAGGACAGTTTTAGCATTCACAATGACAGGGTTTGTCTTGCAGTATTATACAGTAGCTTTCAAGATTAGTTTGATGATTATTTCCCTGTTACATTTGTTTTTGTTGTCTACAGTATGACAACAAACCAGTGACGTTTGCTGCAGGCGTAATTCTAACTGTTGAATATAAGGATCAAGTTGTGAAGTAAGAGCTGTCAGTTCAGGGTTTATTACCAGTATATAATGTTGTCTAGTATTGAATAAAGGATTTTGCAGTAGCACCACAGGACCATACTGCTTTGATGTTGTTGTCCGGAGTGTGAAAAATGACCAAGCATGCATGTATAGGTTTGGTGTCATTACCATGGCTGAAAGACTTGATTGGGTGACTTGCTTATGGAAATTCATGACATTATCAGACAAGATAGCTGACCGAATGCTGTCAGCTGTCACAAAAGCAGGTATTTTAATGATTGAAATCTAGGAAGTTGCTTAAAAAGTACTACTGGATTAATTATGTATATCTCGTATAGGTCGCTTTGAGTACAAAGAAGCTGTATCTGGAATTTGGCAACCGGTGTGGCTAGCTCTGATGGAACGCAGTCTCATAATATGTTTCGAAGATGAGTCCAATGAAATGGTGATCGATTTGCGGAAAGTGAAAGCTATAGGTATGACCAGTATGACTTTAATTTTATTGTTCTTAGTTGATAAGACAGATTATTATATAGTGTTTAACTTATAAGGTGTGGGAATTCTCAGTCCCTCATTTTCTTTGGGGCATAATTTTGATATTGATTACCATGTTCAGTTAAGTAATACGGTGTCATTTCTTGTGATATGCTGGAACGGGATATATGTGACCTACATGTGTAACGGTTAGAACTATTGTGAAGAGTACTCTTAAATCATTCACGTGATTTAATTTGATTTGTGGATTGATTGTGTTTTCTGTACAGGACATCACAAAAGGGATCCTCGCACTGAACACTCTGCGATGGAAGGCTGTGATGGAACAGTATTCCATGTGATGTCCCCAGGGAAAACCATTTACCTAAGGTCATTTGCTAGTTCGGAGACAGATGACATGTTCAAGAAAGCCAAAGTGGCAAGGCTCGCAACAGGAGACAAAATAGAGGACCAATTTCTCACTCAAGATGATGTTCCAGTACTAGTGGACAAGTGCATGACTCATGTCTTCGTGAATGGTATAGTGATGCTGCATGTTTTGTAATCAGTTGCATTTTCTGCTTTATTAATATACCATGGTTAAATGCAAAGGATTGCATGTGGAAGGCATATACAGAGTAGCTGCAAGGAATTCAGCAGTGGACTCACTTCTAGATTTACTGCGGAAAGGTCTGTGCATTTATGTTCCGTTCATATTGGCGATCATGTTGTGAATTATTGTTAATATCAATTTAATTGCTCTTTAATTAGATCCATTTCAAGTGAATCTTTCACAGGATTATACAATTCATGAAGTTGCGAATACTCTAAAGCGGTTTTTTATCAAGTTGCCCAATCCACTTCTCACAAATGAGCTTGCAGCTGAATGGCAAGCTGTTTATGGTGCTTGAACTTCCGGGTTGTTTGCTTATTTTAGAGTGGGAGCTGAAAAATGAATTCGTAATTAAAATGGACATAAATATTTTCTATTTCCATCTCTCAATTGCTTCCATCGATTTACTGTGTCGTCTAACAGCAAAAAGTTTCATTCTTGTAGGTGAATTCTTGTACAAATTGAAATAACTTTTCTGCAGAAGTGGAAGAAATCCTAAAATTTTGGCTGTTTTGTCATTGTCCGTGTCAGAATTAGATTAATTTTCAATATGTGATATTTCAAATATGATTTGCTTTTAATTCTGTGGTTTACACTATAGCAAACAGCTACTCATTTCCACTACAAAACATGTATGCAACCCCAATTTGGTTATATGCATATTAGAAACTTGTGATTTACATTGCACATGTATGTTTCACAGCTGCGAATGAAGACCGCAAGGCAGATATGTGTAAAGCCTTGGTATCTCGTTTACCGCATATCAATTCTCAAACTCTTAGGCATTTGCTGGTTCATCTAAGAAGGTTTGTATTGCTGTTTTTCAGTTGAGCGTAGCGAAATATTACTGGAAACATTATTTCTTTTAGTGTGATTCATTGCAAAGATACAAATGCAATGTCGGCAAGTAACATTGCTGCGGTATTTGGACCCACGCTGCGTGGAAATGTTGCTGTCAGTTTTGTTGCTCTCATTAGTGCTATCTCCTGTTATGCTTACGTTTTGCTAATGGACTTCAATGTTTGCAGTGTGAGGGACTGATATCATCCCAAGAAATGCACAACATTGGAATGCACCACAATATTGGAATGCACATTATGATGTTCTTGCTGTCATATTATGAGAATATTTTTGAAGTTGGTGACCGTTTGTCGTATTTTTATAAGTCTTGGATGTTGCAGGAATAAGTGTTAAATTTTGTTTGCAAGGTTGATGAAAGTGCTCTACAAAGGGAGAAAGTTATGCTGAAATTAGTGCAGCAGACACAACTTAAAAGAGGGGTGAGCTAGGCGATATCCAGTAGCGTTTTGTCTATTTTTATTAAATTTCTATCCATCTGAGATTAATCTATGATTGCAGAACAGTTTCATGCAGAAGAAGGCATCGAATAATGGATTATTGATCAGTGTTTATGTGGACAGCAAGGACTGGGGCGACTGCATTCCATTTACAGTAAACTAAATAAATAAGGATTTCAAATGATACAAATTGTTATTGTGCAATTTATGTGGTATTTTTTGACATAGCTAATGCCTAAAATGACAGCCAAAGATGTTGTTCTGGAAGTAATGAGGATGAAAAACAAGTCTAAGAAAATTGTAAACTTAATGTTGTGTGAAGTGGTGTGCAATGGTGAATTAGGTGTGCAAATCCCAATATTTTCTATTAATTTTTATATAGGCATTCTTAATTGAAAATTGTTCTTTTTGCTGCAGAGAGACTTGTTCATTTTAATGAACTTGTTCTGGAAGTTATGTCACGGTGGTTGACTTGGGATGATGAAGAAAGGCGCGGAAATTACTTTCTTGTCAAAAACAATGGTCTCTATAGCACACTTTTACCACTGGTGAATATTCCACGTGATTATCATTATCTGCTGGCACTTAATTGAATATTTGTTTGAATGTAATTTGCTATTTTTCATACACAGAAGCCTTACCTCATGTCTTTGTCATGCGAAGTTCGTCTTGCAGATGCCAAAACAAAAACTTTCAAAAAAGCTATGTTGGAGTTCAAAAATGCCAAACTCTCATATTACAAAGACAATAAGGTTAGTGGCGTTTTACGTACAAGTTTAAAACCCTGCTTAATCGTTGTATTCAACCATATTTGGTTTTAATTTTGAATAGTTGTCTCAACCTGTTGGATGTTGGAATATTGAAGATGTTGCATGGTACGTTGGCTGTGAATCCAAAAGGAATGCTCCTTCCAGCTTTGTTTTGACTTTCATTGAAAGAAACGCCACAGTAAAAAGGTTAATTCTTGGTATTTGAAATTCTGTCTGGTGATTAAAGAATAGTATTGTATAGCAAGTTTATCATTTCCATGCAGAACAAAAAGCAGTCCATTTTTTGGAATGGCTGTGTGCATGAACAATGAAGAAGAATTACATAAATGGATGGCAACAATGTTGGTAGGGGAGCATCCAGGTGGACTAATTCCTTCGTGAAAATGTACGCAATTTCTGCCAAATTTTGTATTCGTTGACAAACTTTGATGATGTGTGCCATTTCACAAAATTTTAATGTCATAATCATGCATTTGAACTTTTTACAATCATCAGTATGTTGCATGCATGAATTGTGATCATATTATGAAGTACAGCATGCATATCACTGGTCTATTATATATTGTGCAATGTTTATTTAATTGTGGAAGGTATATTTAAGAAATTTATTTCTTAAAACTGGAGAAATCATGATTTGTCACAAATCTTGCTGGCAATGCATTCTATGAAATGAATTTCCTAGTCGCAGCAAGAAACTGGAATGAAAGAAATCATTATGTTTCCATCTTCTAACACAGAATTTAGAATGATATATTGGCAGAGGTCGGTCAGACAATAATCATTTTAATGCACATAATCATTCTAATACTGTGCTATCTAGGGTATATATGTACACTTACATCAGGTTTGGCTTAATTACTTAAGTGATAAGAAAACTGCCATTGTACATTATCGAATGTAAACATGTTTTGCATTATTGTCATGTAAAAAATGTGTGCAGTCAATACTTCCAGTGCCAAAAACACATTATTGTTTATGAGTTATTTTTCTGCATGAAGTCACATTATTTTACACTGTTAAGGCAAGGGTTAAAGACTGACTAATCTGCACCTGTAAGTGCAATATGGGAGGTTATGACATCATTCTGGTTTTATTGATCATGATTTTGCTTATTTGCTGAACATTAACTTTTTACAATTGAATTAACCCCAATCATGTTTGTAACTTATTCGTATTTTCCATATTCCACCATGTTCCTACTTTCATGTACTATAATTTTAAGTCTAACTTTAATTATTCAACAATGAATTGATGCCTATTCCTACAGATAAGTACATAATAAGATTACTGTAGTGGGTGATCAACATGAACATGTAACAATCTCAAACGTGCAGGTTTGACCATTGTGTCTGTATTAGAATCATCAGTGTCATCTGATACACATATAATCAATTTGATGTTAACTAGCCGTGTGCTAGTCTGGGATAGTTTGTAAATCGTATTACAAACTAATTAAACCAAGAAATTGACAATGTGTTCCGCTGACGTAGCGTAATGAGTTCTATACATATAGCGCTAAAAAGTTTATTAACCATCACAATATCATGTATGACTGGGATATTTTAAACAAATCCCAAGTACGTTTGCCAATTTAAAACACTTTTTTACTTATTTATACATAATTCAATTAATTTGTGGAAATGGACGATTGCTATAAACAAGAAGAGTTGGTTGGCTTGGTTTTAGTCGAATCCAAATGGTAGTGTTGACAAAGTCGACATGTATAGAGTGACTAGAGGATACGTATAATATTATCCTCAATAAACCAAAGACGTTGTTGCTTATTTAATGTGCCAGAAGTAATGTATTTTGTAAAAATTATACAACTAAGTATGCTAACTAAATAAGGAACTAAACTTTGTCAATTCGTGATGGTTATGTGCTTTCTGTGGCAATTTGGTATCATGCACACTAAGTTCAGGTTCTTTCCGGATAAACCGGTCAGTCATGTTATACTTGCTGAAGAAAATATGATTACTATTTTTAGGAATGGTTTTCCAATTGAACTGCAATGCCTTGGCAGTCGTATTCAGAAAAGTGATGTTTTTTGTATCATTGGGATTTCTAACCCTAACAAAAAATACCTCAGTTTTTTACAAAAAAATAACTGCTGTTTTGTGCCATAAAACGGTGAAAACCCACCATTTTATGGCACAAAACAACAGTTATTTTTAAAGAACAGAGGTATTTTTTTGTTAGGGAACTTATTTTTTGTATTATGGAATTGAGTACATTGCAGGGAAATACAAATAGACTGAGTTTTTCTGAAATATTTTTAAAACGTTGCCTGAAGTTATTGTTTTGTCAGTTATACCAAGAGTGGATGAAGGCAAGAGAGTGTGCAACTGCCATGGATGCCATGGATTGCCACTAACAGGAAAGCTAGCACAATGGGTGACGTCACCACTATGAAGCAGTCCTGCACTGAGGCTAGCTTTTCCCTACTGTTTGCCCTTATACCAATATACAGTTTCTGTTTATTTATTTGTAGTTTCAGTTGTAAATGGCCGATCGTGATGGGGTTTTCAGCAATTAAAAGAGTTTAATTTCTGTAATTTGTACAGTAAAATGTAAAATTTCTGTAGCAGTGGTTTAATTTTAAAAAATTAGTTTCAGTCATTTCTGCAGTCTATGTATATGTATGTTCATGTTGTGTTTTATTTTTAACTTAAAATTTCACTGCAATACGTATGCGAGACATATTATAGTAGGAAAAAAGGTGATTGAATTTAATGGCACTGTGTATTTCAATATTAAATATTTGGAAACAATTTTCTATACGGGTCTATGAATAAAAAAAATTGTATTAGTAAATTATAATTTGAAAACTGTTGTGCAGTACATATTCTGCATTCTTAGAAACTCTAATTAATTTTCCTCCTAATACATTGGATTTTGCATTGAAAAACAATTGGTACTGCATAACTGTTCCTTAAAAATTGTCAGCGTACAGTAATTTTGTATCACATTCAGTTATTTATTATAATTTTAAAGGAGACCTGACACGGTTTTGGAACATACCCTGAAAATCGGCCTACACAAAGTAAAACATTGCATAAATTAAGTGTCGGAACGGAATCTCTGTGAAAAATAGTAAAAAAAAGTTAT